>OOFE01023651.1:0-10022 GCA_900323365.1 Monocentris japonica | reverse complement strand
AATGGGCAAGCGCCAAATTGTGATGGCTAGACGACTGGGTCAGAGCATCTCCAAAACGGCAGGTCTTGTGGTGTGTTCCCGGTATACAGTGGTTAGTACCTACCAAAAGTGGTCCAAGGAAGGACAACCGGTGAACCGGCGACAGGGTCACCCAAGGCTCATTGATGCGTGTGGGGAGCGAAGGCTATCCCACAGAAGAGCTACTATAGCACAAATTGCTGAAAAAGTTAAGAACTGTCAGAACACACAGTGCATCGCAGCTTACTGCGTATGGGGCTGCGTAGTCACAGACTGGTCGGAGGGCCCATGCTGATCCCTGTCCACCGCCGAATGGTTTTAATGTTATGGCTGATCGGTGTATATCAACTGTCTAGGATGAATGCCTGAACTGCAAATTCCTCCAGCCTGCCTGCACTCAGTTACAGCTAAATATCACCCTTTCTGAAGATCTGCTACTTGAGCAATAAAAGTGCCAAGGATGGACAGGTGAACAGGTCTTTGGGTGGGGAACACTTCAGTAGTCACGCCAACCCACCACTTAGGGGCATTCCATCCACATAAGCTACAAGAAAGCAGAAATTGTATTTAGTTGGAGGGGGCACCCTAATCAAATTTTACTGTGCTGTGTCGATGCTTTGTTCTCCTCCAGGTACCTGCACTTCAACAACATCGAGTCGCTGGAACCGGAGTCGTTCACTCACCTACCAAAGCTGGAGCGACTGTAAGTTCATCATCACCCTACTCGTTCATAAAACATTCATACACAAATCAGAAAGAGCAAATAGAATTTTCTCATATAAACCCATAGATTTATAGGTCTACCAACAACCAGCTGCAACCACAGTTTACAAAGAAGGACATTTTATAGAAACCAGACTTAGAAAGCAATGACGAGCATGATGTACTTGGTGTGGAATTAAGTATCCCTTATCAGGCAGGTCCAAACTTTGTTTAACATGACGTTGGAATGACCTGCAGAAGACCTTTAAGACTACAGTGGGATGCCTGTTATAAATCAGGACAGCTGACTGTCTCGTAACAGTTCTCTTGTGCTTTTATTGGTCTATTGAAGAGGTTGTTTTCCCCTTGGGGTAAATGGCAATGGGAACAGTGGGATTGGCAGATCCTTTGGGATTATCCCTGACTTTGACTTAGTCCTCATCAGGCTGATTTTGCTGTTTCTCCTGTTGGAAGTTTGACAGGGTGTATGTGCTCATGTTTATATGTAATCCTTTCACTCTTCAGTTTATGTCTTGAACAGACAACTTGAATTCAGTTGTTGTATACACCTTTGTCAGGGAAAAGTTCTCTCTTGTCTGTTTTTCCAATTTGACTCCTATGACGTTCCAAACAGATCACACTGGGACAATCAGTCAGGGGAACCAGGGGAATTGAATGAGATCATATAACATTCGAGTCAATGTCTAAGATTGGACTGAGGATTGAGAACACATATTGGCCTCATTAAACACTGAATTGAGCTAATTGCAACCAGGGATAGGAATGCCACTTTCAGAATGCAGTTCATTACAGATTACTGATTACCTGCTTCAAAAATATTTACCAACATAGTGTATTGGATTACTCCAACTCAGTAACATAATACTGAGTACTTTTACTTACTTTTGGACTAGTTTTCATCCACAATCTATAGACTATTATGTTAAAAGACAGTTTGACTTCACCTATTGGTATCAACATTGTCATTTATAACCACAATCATTCATATCCAGATGCATCAAATTATTGTTTCCATAATCCCACATTCAAAATGTCTTTATTCTCCTTCAGTCATCTAGGTGATAAAACAATCAATCAACTTTCTGCTTTACAACGAAATGTATTGCTATGTTTTTTTTTTACAGTAACCATTTTCTTGTACTCAGATTACTATAATGCTGTTACACTTTATCTGCCACTCCTCAGCCCTGCCTGTGAGCTCACTGGTCATAAACTGTTCAGTCAACTTGCAGACGTAACATCGCCTCTGCTTTTCACACTCACAACCAGATGTCAGTGTAGAGGAGAGTCCTGTTAAATTCCTGTTTCATTATCCCTGTTTACGGGCCATTGCCTGGAATCGCAATATATCCATACTCTCTAGTCCCTCGAGAGGGCGAGGAGAAGAAGGGCCACCTGCAAATGAATGGGAGAGGGGGGAGGGGAGGAGGGAGGGGAGCGGGGATTCCCAGGTGCACACACTCTGGATCGCTTGTTAGGGAATATCTCCATGGTCACGGTCAAAGCAAGTCACTTTAGGGAGGTGGCCCGCCAAGAGCATGTCTGGATATCAGGTTCCCGCAGATAGAGATAGAAGAGGAAGAATGCATTACAGCTGTTTTTAAGTAATTTAGAATAAAAGTGAACATTTTGGGGGAGGTGTTTTGGGGTGGTTCCTTCCGTAAACAGGACTATTTGTTTGACGTCTTCTTTCTGCAAAAGAGTTCAGGGTCTCATGGCTCATCAAGTTGAGCATTCATAGCATGTCTGGGAACATGATCATATTTCTTGTCCCATATGGAAGATGAAATATTATATTATCAAAGGGCATGTCCTCAAAAATATTTAAAATATCCATTATAGCTCAGATAACTAACTTCAAAAGGGTTATTTCTGTTAATTCACTTAAAATATACAGATTCCTCATGTTTCAATAACCATCACTGTTTGTTTACCTTGTAATAGCTGTAGGAATGACTCGTGGAACTAAATTCTCCTCAGGTTGAACCCAGTTTCACTGGATACTGTATCAAATTTGCAATGTGGATTTCTTACCCAGCTAGTTGACCGTTAAGTCATGAATTCTGATAAAATCATCTGATAGTCTCTCTCTCCCTCCTTGTCTCTCTGCCACCCCCCCCCCCCCCCTTTCTCTTTCTCTGTTTTTCCCTCTCCTTCTTTCTCCCTCTTGGTTTGTCCCTGCAGGTTTTTGCACAACAACAGAATCACCCATCTTGTCTTGGGAACTTTCTCCCATCTCCAGTCCATGAAGCGACTGTAAGTGGAAGATCCTCTAACAGCCATTGAGACATTTTGAGACAGCTGGGGCTGCACTGTGAGAATGCGTGTCCATAGCCATTTCTGTAGTTTACCCCCATTACACCCATCATCAAGTGGTGTCTGTTTGGTGGTTGAATGCCATGCAACCACACTACGCTATTCTCACGCTTCTTTGGTGGTATCAAGAGGCCTTCAGCCCACTCTTTCCCATATTTTCCTACTCGCTGTCTCTGACTCAGTTCAGCTGCAGTTCAGATTGGATAGGACTGTGTAGTGTAGGGTATGATGAGAAAAGTAATAATTCTGTCATCCATCTTACAAAAGAGATGCTTTCTTGTAAGTAAGAAATATGAGAATTCTGAGCCTGGCATCATGAAGCCAGCTATCTCTAATACAAGTCAGGCTGAGCTTGGAGCTCTGTCTTCCTCCAGGCAACAGACAGTGGAGAACAATCAGCGGCTTGGCCTCATCCCATTGTTTTCTCCTCCTCTTGTCTCTCTCATAAACGATAGCTTCCATGATTTGTTAGATCCTAGGCCAGCATGCTTAAAAAGAGCTACACTACAGTAGACTAATATTAACTTACCTCTGATTATGCCATTTGAAGTTGGAAGATCTGTTGCTTATTTGCTTAATATAGGCTAGATAATGGAATGTATTTATAAATGTGTGTTTGTGAAAATATGGGGCTCTCATGCCAACCAAATGCTAATTTTGTTGACAAATATGAGATTTTCTGTAAACATTAAGAAAAATCACTGATGATTTGGGCCATTTTGGCAGGAAACCCAAATTTGTTCATCAAGCCCTGTTTTCTAAACAAGTTTGGCGAAATCTACTTCACAAATACCGGAGGAACCTCACCAATCTAAAACAGTACCAGTTAAATATTCTCAAAGGGATGTCATGCATAATGGACACATTGTGGTAGAATTATAAGCTGGATCAGTAACCAAAAGGCGAGGCCAAGCAGAGAGATGGTTTCCCACAGCAGGAAGAGAGTGTCTTCCAACATGGCCCTGGTGATTCCTAATGTTTGGACTGAGCTGGACTGGGCCTGGCTATGCCGAGCCAGTTTTAGTCCATACTGGGGAGACAGCCAGAGAGGGTTTACACAATGCTGCTGCATGCACAGCCCAACAGTCTAGATGAGTTTATCTCATAAATAGTATAGGGTAAATGCCTAATATGGTGGCTATGACAAATATGACGAATTATTTCAGTTTGTCTGTGTGTGTGTGTCTGTGCATGTGTGTGTGTTCAGGCGCCTGGACTCCAACACGTTAAACTGTGACTGTGAGCTGCTGTGGCTGGCAGACCTGCTGAAACAGTATGCTGAGTCGGGCAACGCCCAGGCCGCTGCCACCTGTGACTACCCCAGCCGCCTGCAGGGCCGATCGGTGGCAACACTCACCGCCGAGGAGCTCAACTGTGGTAGGGATAGAGGAACCAGGGTTTATCATGGAATTTTGGGAGATGTATTCCAGACAGGGAAAGTCAGGGAATTTGATACATTTCTCCTGGGAAGTCAGGGAATATCAGGGAATTTTACAAATGAATATAGTACAAGAATATAGCAGAATGTATTTTACAATTTGGTGGTTTTCCAGCTTTTTTTCTGTATTGTATGGCCACGCCACATCAAGCCCAACTACTGGTGGAAACCAGACTGTTTACCACAGTAACAAACCAGGAAGGAATTATTTTTTAGGTCATGGAAGCGCTCTGGCTTAGTTATGGAAAGTCATGGGATTTTACATCAGGGCCACAGTGGGAACCCTGAAGAACTCACATGCAGATGACCACACATGCACATGTTTTTTCCTTGTACAAAAAGGCTCAACTGTCATAAAGACATTCATGGCATTCACTTGGATATGTACTCTCTTTCCTAAAACCAAATCTCAATACACGCAAGCCGCAGCCTTCCTGCCCACAAAGAGCAGGTGTGCTTAGTCACCCTCTCTCTCACACACACAGATACACACACACAGGTGTATCCTCTATCTGTGTCTGTGGTCTGCAGACATCCAGCTGTTTCACCATTCATATCCCACCAGCTGTCTCTCTGGCCTGGGTAAAATGTCAGTCAGGCCCCCCTGATTTTGGCCTCCAATCTCTCCAGTATCAGACCACCAATCTCTCCAGCACATTTATGAATGGGACTATTGTGTGTGTGTGTGTGTGTGTGTGTGTGTGTGTGTGTATTTACATGCGCATGGGAGGAGTGGTGTGATGGAGGAGCTCACAACTTGGGCCATGCCATTATTAACAGGTTAAAATGTCCCACAGGGTATTCATACATTCTAACACCGTAAGTAGTTAAGAAACTGCACATTTCACTTTAAGTCCTTATGGCTGATTTTCAGTTGGTTTCTATAACAGACTGTCGGCTCCTGTACCAGTAAATCCAACCAGCTTAGCTCTCTCTATTTCCTTCAGCTCCCACTGGAAGCCGTTGTCTAGGCCAGGCAGGCAGGCAGCAGTTGGCAGCTGACTGTAACAAAACCACACTTCAACCTCAGCAGCTAATTTGATGGCCTCAACTTGCCCGTTCCTGCTCAATGTAACCCCCTCCCCTCCATCTGTCTGCATAGCATCAGGGGAAGAATGTCTGCTTAAAAACATGGTGGAAACCATTCCACACTTTCCTCCCTCCCTGCCTGCCTGCCTCCCTCCCTCCATTTTATTCCCCTTTCCTCCTATAAACGGGGCAGAACAATGCGTGGTGGGTTGAGCAGCTGTCAAAACAGCAGCCCTCCTTAAGATGAGTGCCACCTCCCCTGGACAACTGGCATGCCATGAGCCAGGCACTCCTCCCCATTGGGCCAAGTGGAGGCCAGGTTACCGTGATTGGGGTTTCCAGCCCACTGCAGTTACCACCCCTAGCGCTAATGTGGAGTAATGTGGTGGTGAGAGGAGAGCTGGGTTACCAGTCTTGAAGTCTGAATTTCAGAAGCGTTCCGTCGATTGGGTTTTGGTCGAGCTGCTGGCAAATGGTGTAATACAGTCAAATTTATGGCCCGTCCCATGTGCATGGTTTGTACGTTAGTAGAGTGGGGAAAGGACCGTTTGAAAGACTACTTACACAGTCTGCTGAAATGTTTCTACCACATGTACGCTGTATGTGGGGTGGGGCTGTAGAAAGAGTGTACTGCAGGTTGGTGGGTGAGTGTGGGAGTGTGTCTTTCTTGGGGTGGGACAGAGGTTAGTTTGATGTGTGTATAGTGTGTTGGGAGTGTGGATGTGTTCATGTTCCTTGCCTCAGTGTGTGTGTGTCTGTGTGTGTTCATTCTCACGCCTGTGAGCCCTTGCATAGGAAAGATATGTAGCCAACAATGACAAAGAGTGGCCTGTAGTTCACCACCCACCCACGTTCCAGCCCAAAAGGTCAGTGTCTTACACCCTACGCACGTTTAACGATTTCCTTGCGGATGAGTTGTGTTTGCATGAGCACCCTCCTGTCTTTACCCAGGAGACCCCAAATTGGCCCCATTTGGGGGGCCCAATGGCTGCATACACTGGGCTTGGTCATGCTGCTCCACAGCTCACAACTCTCACTGCAGTTTGTCAGGCGTGGAAGCATGGAATAAAAAAAAAAAAAAATGGATACAAGTATAATCCAACTATTGTCATCGTGTTATACATGACATAATGCATTATTGCATTATGCCCAGTGGAGGTTGCTGTTGGGGTCAGTGATCTTTGGGCGTGGTGGCCCAGGGAATATGGCCAGAGGTTTAGTCTACTGTCTGCCCAGACATTATTACTGGCATGGTCACGTCACCCAGCCAGCACCACGGGAGAGACTGGACAGGAGTGGCCTTTAGCTCGCAAGAGGCTTGGTAGGACAGGCAGACGGATTAACAGATACAATGACAGACATGCAGGCACATACATCCAAACGTGCACACACACTCTCATCAAAACAGCCTACTGTATATTGTGCCACCTTCTGTTTCCCCCCCACAATATATTACTCCTTTCCTCCAGCCCCCTATGACTCCGTTGTTGCACGTCATCCTCAATCACAAATCAATAAACTAACTAATCTGTCACAGGTGTGTATGACTAATATCTTGCTCTTGTCCTACACCACCTGATCTTCTTTTCCTCGGTTCTCCCATCTCTCCCTCTCCTCCAGAGGTGCCGAGGATCACCTCGGAGCCCCAGGATGTCGACGTGACATCGGGGAACACTGTCTACTTCACATGCAGGGCCGAAGGCAACCCAAAACCACAGATCATCTGGCTCAGGAACAAGTAAGACACACAATGATATGACTACATCAGATTATACAAGTTGTTTTTACTTCTTTTAAACTTTCTTTAGTTGGATCCAGTTTAAAGCAGGACTTAATCCGTTTGTTTAAGTCCCATAAGTTGTTGACTTTTCAGAAGGATAAACAAGAGTCATTGATGGATAGAGTTCTGGCATCACCATTTGCAGTTGAAAAAGGTTTTCAATGGAAACACAATTATCAGTGAAAGATTTATTTTCTTTACAAACATTTCTTGATATTTTAGAAAGTGCATGTTAAAGCTATGTTGACACATATGGGTGTATCTCTACTTTCTCCTGGCAGCAATGCTCTGAACATGCGCGATGACAGTCGTCTGAACTTGCTGGAGGACGGGACGCTGATGATCCAGGACACGAGAGAGACAGACCAAGGAGTTTACCAGTGTATGGCCAAGAATGTAGCTGGGGAGGTCAAGACCTCCCAGGTCACACTTCGATATTTTGGAGCCCCCTGTAAGTAGCTGTATTCCACCTTGTGCTGACCATAGATAAAGTATAAGCTACTCTATGTAAAGCTGCACTACGTAAGACTTTTTAGCCTGAATCAGAAATTGCAGGCTGCAACAGAGAAAAGCATCCCATCCCCCCTAACTGCAGCTTTTCATACTTCTACATTTGTTGGGATTTGGGAAGACTGGTGAGATCTTTCAATTTGACATGAACAGGGTGAAGTTGCCCTAAGGGATTAGTCTGGTGTCAGTGTGGATATGTCTTGAATGATTGAGGTCAGGATTGGGGCAAGGAAGTTCATCTCAGGCTAGCGGTCAAATGTATCCCAGATTGATTGACAGAAACTTTCCTTCTGATCATATCAGAGAGAAAGGGTTACTACAGCAGAGAAGCACAGGCATTTCCTGAAAGGTTTTTCAATTAGGTTTAAGAACCAATATTCCAATGTTTATCTTTGGGTACATGATCAACTCAAACAGGTTTATTAGCAGTTTCAGAGCATTTAAACACCCAAAAGTATAGTGAAATGTGTTTTTGAGAAGGAGGCAAAGCAAGGTGCACAGCTCAGTCAGTCTGCACTGTGAGTGGAACTGAGGTCACCTTCAGAGTTCAGCAGGTCAAATAACTGGGATGTCCCACTGAGCCGTGACCGAAGCCTGCTGACTTCCATGGGAAAAGTATTTCCGTCCACACACACACAAACGCTCAGACACGCACACACACAAATATATATGCCGTCCTCTTATATATGCTGACTGCTGTTTCTCTTTCATGTCTCACTCTCACTCTCTGCCTCACACACACACAGTCATCAGTTATTGCGCCGATAGCTGTCGCTGTGGGAGATTAGCATGGCTGTCTCCAGATGACCCCGGGGTCGTCGCCCAGGTGACGGATGGCCTTAGGGGCAACCCCTCGTTAAGGAACAGTTTCTGGGAGCAGATGTTGTGCATTTCCTGTCTCCGACGATTGTAAACGCCAGGCCCCTTGTTGTGTACATATTTCCTCTGACTCAACTGTAATCACGGGCCAAATATGGACACACACATACACATCAGAAGTTGTTCTCGGCAGTAGTCAAGGTGCTGTTATTTACGGTGATAAACAGATACAAAGATGATCTTTCAAGCACTGTGTTTTTCAGAACATTTTGCTTCCATTTGGTTTGCCACAAGTTTGCCAGTTCCCTTCACTTACTCAAACCAGAGGCCCAGATGAAAAGTAGCTTTCTCTCAAGCCATGTCATCACCTCTCACCTAATTAATCAAAACCCTTTCTCACTTCCTCTCCTCCCTTCATTCTCCTTCTCTCTCCCTCTGCCTCCCCACTTCCTCTTCAGCGCGGCCCAGTTTCGTGATCCAGCCCCAAAACACAGAGGTGCTAGTGGGGGAAAGCGTGACACTGGAGTGCAGCGCCACAGGCCAACCCCAGCCCCGGGTCTCTTGGACTAAGGGGGACCGGACACCCCTGCCCAACGACGCCCGCATCAACATCACCCCCTCTGGAGGGCTCTTCATCCAGAATGTGGTGCAGGCCGATGGGGGCCAGTATACCTGCTTTGCCTCCAATAACGTGGATACCATACATGCTACAGCTTATATCATCGTACAAGGTGAGAACCAGAATACATTTTCCCTCAGTTACATTGAGCTGATGGACTTGGACTTAGATTTGTGTATGAGGAAAATAGATTAATTGCTTTAGGGAGATTTCTTCACCACACACAAATTTGAGTATGATTTCAGTATAATTTAAAACAAACATTATAAAAGGCCATCCATTTACCTGATCTCTATTGGTAGCTTCCTGTATTTTACATCAACTTCCTCTATTGCTGCACTTGCTTCCTGTGCTCTCATGCTCTCTTTATTGTACGGCTTCACAGAATTCACAGATTTTTTTTACCTCAGTGGTAAATGTGCTCACACTAGATGATTAGGCAACATTATCCGGTCAGTCTGTCAGTGGAGGTGGTTAAGATTGAATCTGTAAGCAGCTCACACTACAAGATCATTTTTTCCGACCATCGGTCTTGACCAAGCCTAAAATGAGGATTTTATTGTATTCATTGTCAGGATTGACAAATTTGGTGGAAATTGGCTTGATAATCCTCTGGTGTGTCCCCAGCCTAAAAGGGCAAGCGAAGCAGAAAGATTCTCTAACACAATGTAACCACTCCTGTCCCCTCCTGCCCCCAGCCATCCCCCAGTTCACGGTCACACCGCAGGACCAGTCAGTCCTGGAGGGTCACACAGTGGACTTCCCCTGCG
>OOFE01023649.1:0-10287 GCA_900323365.1 Monocentris japonica | reverse complement strand
CGACGTGTTGTGCGTTCAGAGATGGTATTCTGCATACCTTGGTTGTAACGAGTGGTTATTTGAGTTACTGTTGCCTTTCTATCATCTCGAACCAGTCTGCCCATTCTCCTCTGACCTCTGACATCAACAAGGCATTTTCGTCCACTGCTGCTCACTGGATATTTTCTCTTTTTCGGACCATTCTCTGTAAACCCTAGAGATGGTTGTGCGTGAAAATCCCAGTAGATCAGCAGTTTCTGAAATACTCAGACCAGCCCGTCTGGCACCAACAACCATGCCACATTCAAAGTCACTTAAATCCCCTTTCTTCCCCATTCTAATGCTCGGTTTGAACTTCAGCAAGTTGTCTTGACCACGTCTACATGCCTAAATGCATTGAGTTGCGGCCATGTGATTGGCTGATGAGCTATTTGTGTTAACAAGCAATTGAACAGGTGTACCTAATAAAGTGGCCGGTGAGTGTATGCTGTCTATGTGAGTGTATATGCTGTGACCCCGAGTATGTAAACTACAGAGATATCATATGTATAATAACATATGAGGTATCATGCATCCCGATGAGTATTCACCCATGCAAAGTACACTTGATAAATTCTCTTGGTGGTTCAATGATCTCTATTTCTGTCTGTGAAATTATCTCAGGAATAGCTTCACCATGCATGTGGAGGCAGGTCACAGCATCAGTGTCCCTGAGGAGGGCCCTAAAGACCTGCGCTGCCCTCTCTGTCTCTACCACACCAAACACAAGAGCAATATGATCGACCATATTGTCCTGCACCGAGGTAATGCTACACGTCATGAAAAATGGAAGTTAGGCCATAGAGCATGAGGGAACTTTGAAATAAATAAGCATCTTGTATTTCATAATAAGATAGTTAAATAGGCATCCTACATACAAGATGGTTCATGAGTACTGACACTGATGGTGATTAACTTGAAGCATTATACTTAAAATGTCATGCCAGTACGGAGGGATGGAACTGCTCTAATAAGTCAATAAAAATGACGTGTTGTTTTGTTTTTTATCATCGGGCTATCATCAGTTTCCTAGAGAAAGTGCTTATGCTATCCTTCCAAAAACATCAAAGTTTTCAAGTCATCAAACGAGTCATCTGATATCATCTCTATATTTTTACACCCCTACTCCCATTCTGTGGTTGTGTTTTGCTGTTCTTCCCAATCCTCCCTCTTCGTCCTTGTTCTGTTTCTTATATCCTCATTCTCTCTCTCTCTCTCTCCCTCTCTAATCCGTCCTTTCCATCCTTTCTCTAACCTCCTCTATAACACTCTCTCCCATCAGAGGAGCGAGTGGTTCCACTGGAGGTGAGCCGCTCCAAGCTATCGCGCCATCTTCAGGGCCTAGTATTCCGCTGCCACAAATGCACCTTCACATGCTCCAGCGACCACGCCCTGCAGCAGCACCTCCAGAAGCATGCTGAGCTCAAACCCTATCAGTGCCAGCTCTGCTATTTTGACAGCAGTCAACGGAGCCGGCTAGAGGAGCATCTCCGCCTTGAGCACAAGGTCAGTTGGGTTCAGTTATATTCACTATTTCCCCCGTAGTTACCCATACAGATCCACTTTACTCACAAGACCGGGTTTTAAACACAGGTGCACCTTATGGCTATTTGCTGTAAACCTGTGATGTTTTCAACTTAGACAAATGAAAGGAAAAATGAAATGAAAATGAAATGTCAAACTGTTCAAATATGCCCTGTTGGTCTTCTAGAGGTAACATGAGGAACCAGGTGTTTATATTCCAAAGCTGCTGTCAGGCAAGCAAATTATAATATATCAATGTAGCCAAGTGTTAACAACTCACACATACAAAAAGGACCAAATGAAAAGAGTACCTATGGTCCTGGTATCCTCAATAATCAGCTCCGAGCAATCACTTCAAGAAGTTAATGACCAGAAATTAACTTTTAATGAGAACTCAGAGAATCTTTAAGAGACTATCAGTTTGTATTTAATCAGGCAACTAAAGAGTTTTGTCTTTGGTCCACCAAAGCCCAGTGGAAAGCATTTTATCCATCCAGCAGAAGGCTTGAGATCCAAGAGCAAGCAAAAATCTTTACAAAAATAATTTATACTGCATACAGATGCTCAGCTCAACTAAGCTTAAGCTGCTGGGAGGATAACCTACTAATTTGCAGTTACAACTGCACTCTTAATGATTCTCTTGCTGCTATTCTCTTATTGCTAAATATAAAGGTGCATTTCATATACACTTTTATATTTTGTATTTGTGATATATTGTTTTGTAAAACGGATTATAAAAATGAATTCTATGAGAAATCAAAAGCAAATTTTAACTACAATGGACGAATAGGGGTACTGGCTGACTCGAGATAGGAATCATACAAGAGACCTGGAAACTTCAGAGGCTCTGATTAGGAAGGGGAGAGGAACCTTATTGGCTTTGAATGTGGGTGGAGGGTCCTGGCATCTCTGGATCTGGGGTGGTGAGATCTTGAAACTCTGGAATTGGTGTGAGTGAGGGACTTGATATTTCTGGAAATTTGGAGGAATCTGACAAATCTGGATATAGGTCAGGAGAGGGACCTGGTGGAAGGACAGACACTGAGAAGATTGGAGGAGGGCTTTGAGTCTTCGGTGAGTATGGAAGGAGGGAATAGCTCAGTGAAAGAGAGTAGTTGTGCTAATGTGGAATATGTGGTCTTGTAATACATTGAGGGTCTCATCTCATTTCTTAAAGCCTTTCCTGATTGCAGCAAGCTCTTTCATCATATCTATCCTCTTATCCTCCATATTCTTTGTGAAAAACATTTTTGTTTCAGAAAATGCATTAGTTTACCATTCATACAGTGTAAATATCTCTTTTCTTCTCTCAATCGCTTCATTGAGAATTTCAAGTTAATACTTCATCTGCTCCAATACATGTAGATCCAGCTTACTTGAGAGAGGAGACTTGATTTCCTTGCCAAATTCCAACTCTGGCAAATCAGAGGGATCTTATGATTGACACTGGACATAGAAGAGACAGCCTTCTCAGACATTCTATGTAATACTTGAAGCTATTATGAGCCCCAACCAAAATGTTTTAAGGTAGATTACCTCAGACCATAAAGGTACTGTTGAAAAACAGAGTTCTGCTAAAACATTTACTAGTGTTTTTACTATTCCTAAAATGTAAATTTGTCTAGAGTCTGTATTACAGTGAGCATAGATCATAGCATCATAGATAGACATACCGAATCAAAATTGTCAGAGAAAAACAGCAGCTTTGATATCTTAATCTTGTTCCTCAGTATATAATCTAGAAACAGAGGCTCCAGATTATGTCTCTGTTACTTGAGTTGGTGGTACTATTTTCAATGCTCACAATTATTGGGATAAACAGGGGCAAGGGCATTGTCCTTGAGTTAAAGAGATTGCATCTCCATTGATTGCTTATAAATTAGAAGAATGGAAAATAACAAGGACACTCAGACCAAAATACATTTACTTTTAAATTGAAATTAACTTTGTAATACAAGTGAAAAAAAAATTTGTCAAAACACATTGTTAATGAAGCTCCTTAAACTTAAGGCTTTCTCTAAATAAACTTCCCTGCCTCTGTCCTCTCCTCATCAGTCTCGATTAAAGATGTAGTGTAGATATGAGATCCTTTATGTTGAGATGTACTTTGCCCTCTTTCACTTCACATTTTTTAAGGCTTCACCAAGCTGTAGTAGAATACAAAAAGTCCAACAGAGTTATACAAGTTAGATTGTAGAACATTTTTAGATGAAAATTGCAAGATTTCTCAGGAGCTCTCCCAGAGTAATACTGCTCAGAACAAACTATGAGCTATACCAACTGAAAACTACCTCCTCTTTTTGATCAGGTTATCCGAAACTTTGAGCTGATGGGCCGGGTCAACCTGGACCAGTTGGAGATGATGAAGGAACAAGGGAGCAGTGGAGAAGAAGAGGAAGAGAGAGAACTGATTGAGATGGTTGTAGATAGAAGAGTAGCTATGGAGGTAGAGGATGAAGGACTGGAAATGATGGAAAATGAAGTGGAGGAACCGAGAGAGATGGATGATGAAGAGATAGAGGAAGATTTCAAAGAGGAAGAGGGGGAGGAGGAGGAGGAAGAAGAAGAAGCTGAGGAGGTGGAGGCAGAGAAGCCTGCCCCACAAGGTAAATGCAGATGCTGATCAATGAACCACTATTCCTTTTGGTGAATATGATCTCTATGGCTTTCTTTTGGTGTGTGTTACATATTGTCCATACCTGGGGTGTAGAAACATATATTTTTTCAGTGTCAGAAAGTTTGAATCCTCCATTTCACATCTGTGTGTCCAATCCGACCACTGTAAAATGATTCCTTTCAGTAATAATTATATTCAAACAAAAAATCTTGGAGATGGTGATGTCAAAGTCAGACTGAACTCTCTTGGCGACTACTGATAGAAGAAGCCCATGATATTTCAGCAATACTCGACATTGTTTGACTGCTGTATTAGCCTAGCGGAGAACAGATTTGTTATAGCACATATTGGGATTACACTGTGAATGGGTATCTGCAGAAGAACCCAGAAGAAGATTTTGTAGTGCAAGATATATCTCCTGTCTTTTTAAGCTGAATAAATGTATTCATCAGTAAGAATTCATGTTTCCAGAATATTGTCTCTTAAACTGAAAAAACGGCATTTGAAAAACAAAAGCAAATGGGCTGGAAGCGAACCAGGGGAAGTGCTGGCATTTCACATAACTTATGTGTTTAGTATTTTTTTTAGTATTTTAGATACAAATACAAATTATAAAATACAAATTATAATGTTTATATTCCATTCCGTATCTATGTAATATTTTGATTATGAAATGATTTTCTCATTCCATCCATATTCTGATTAGTAATTTTCAATGAATCTGCTTGACTGGTGCTGGTTGCTTATTAAAGAAAAAAGTAGATCAATGCCAAAAAATGTTTCAGATCTACATAGCAGCCAGCATTAATGGCTATTATACATTAAGCACTTTTGACATGCTAATTCATAAATAATTACTGATGACAGTAATGATAAACTTTATATGTATAGTTGTCAAAGTAGCAAAGGGATTTATAGACAATAAAATAATAGTAAATAAAAGTCAATCAGGAATAAAAAATGTCAGATATGAATTAATTACAGGGCTGCAGGAAAATAAAACAGGCAACTACAACAATAATAAAATATGTAAAAACAGATTCAATAAAGCCTGAGATGAGAAAGGATGAAATGGCATCTGCCTGATCTGATGGTATTCTGCATGTTTGAGATTGACTAATCATTTGAACTCTGTTTCCCAGAAGCCCTTGCATCTCCCAGCAGCAGCAGCAGCAGCAGCAGCAGCAGCAATGGGCTGAGCGGTGTAGATAGACGTCTGCCCTGTGAGTTTTGTGGTCGCTGCTTCACCAACAGCATAGAGTGGGAAAGACATGTCCTTCGACATGGCATGTTAGTATTTTTGTTTTACCTCTTTCAATTCTTCTTGTTCTACTCTCCCTTTGTGTCCAAGTCTATGTACTCACCCCTTTTCACTCAACTCCCCCACCCCACCCATGCTCACCATGGCCCTCTTTACCTGTCTTTCTGGTCTTTGTCTAAGAGGCACAAAGGGGGTAGAAAATGATGCTAATTATCCCACTTTTACACTATTGCATATCTCTACATAGCTGGAATCATGCCCTCTGTCTTGTTTTTCCCATGTTGAAAACACTGATCTTGTCCTCCTGTCCTCCTCCTGTAGGATGGTTAACAACAGGCAAATGGACACCAGCAGCACCCCAATTCCACTAGGAATGGAGGCGTCGGCTCTACCTCCCATAGGCTCATCTGTCTTGATGGACACAGGATTGGAACTGTCCAGCAACAGCACGGAGGAAGGGTACCCCACTGACCTATCACAGAGAAGTGAAAGCCTGTATGCGGAAGACAAAGAACTGCTTGAGACCAAAAAAGATCAACAGTTTGGTTGAAAAGAATTGTGGCCTATCAGGATATCGTGCTATAAAATCATAACATTTAGTAGGATCAACACTGAGTTGGATATTAAAGTAGGATGCTTAAAGATAAAGATGGAAACTGAAAATACAAATAAAAAGTGATCTTGTGTTGGCGCATTATTAGATTTTATGTGTTACATATTAGAAGCGCTAGGTTGTTCTGCATCCTACTTGTTTTAAAATGGCTGAGCTCTTAAAATGGGCGGTCCCCTAGGACAGATCTTAATATATTGGTAACCAATAGTGAACAGAACTCTTAGTGCTGACATTCTGGTCAAATCTACAGTGAAAGATCCCACCTAGAAAAAAAAAATACTAAGCTATTTATCAAGATTGATGTCCAAACAGATTACTAAAATTAAGCATTTATTGTTTAAAGCACCTTTTACTACCCCCTCCTCCCCTGCACAAATCAGGGGTACCTTGACCTAAAAGTAACCGATGAGGTTTAAAAGCATTTACATCCCTGACCCACTGTAGAGCTACCTTTTCTTGTTTCTTACTGAGAGTTGAATGAGAGGTTTTCTGCATCTTAGCCTTGTGTTAACTGTGTAGAAGTATTCCTTGAGGAACAGTTGCACCTTATGTATTCTAGTTAAATCACAAATCATTTTCTCCTTTGTTTATAAAAATATTGACAATTCCCCCCCCAAAGATTATAGCAAATTGCTATATTATAGGTCCCTTGATATTATACTACGTATAAGCCTTCAGCCTTTGGCACCCATAGTATTTCCACTGTACTACTTTATTGTTGTCCAGTAATTTCATTGATGATGGAAATAAAGGGATTATTTTACATCTACCTTCCCCATCAAGCAGTATATGTTGTTTGTATTCCAGGCTACCATTATCACAGTTGACCTGTGCACTCAGCATATCTACATAACATTATTGAGATGTGTTGAATATGCCATGACTTTACTAATACAACATGGATATCTGTTGAGCTGACACATATAACAACGAGGGTTACCCTGGAACACAACTTCAGCTGCAACGGTAATAGGTGTCATATATTTTCACAGATTTCTGAAACTGTTTGTTTTCACATAAATGTGTGCTAGTGGGGCTGTAATGTGAAAATTGAAGATTATTGAAGGTGTCTAAGTCAAGTTCCTCAACTTGAAATCCTATATTATCATTCTGTGTTGAGACAACTGTCAGAACCTGCATTTGTGTGCTTCTTTTTAGACAAAGCTGTGTTGTTGTTGTTGTTATTGACAAAAAGGCAGAGATTGTATTTGTTGGAAGTTGCTGCTTGAATGCCCCAAAGCCTTATAAGAAGTGAATAGCAATTAAGTCAACCTTCATGTCAAATTCCAATAAGACCAATAAGCAAAGTTTAACAGTCTGAAATGATTGACTTACTCCTGAGCTATCAAATTTGTAGAGGAACACAATACATATAATTGTGTTCTTGGTACCAAAATAGTTAGCAAGCTGGCTATGTTTGCTGTGATTGTCTTTCTTGAGCATTGAACCATTGATGGAAATGGGAAATCGGGGTTGGAACCATAGAATTTTACAACTAGATTTCCGAGTTCTATCAGTGGAACCCAGGTAATCTACATGTTTGCAGCCGTGTATAGAAAACAAAACTACTTGTTAAGTGTTTGAACTGTGGTGTTTCAGAAAGGATACTTTAACCCTTTTTCCTTTAGGTGTTCTCATAAAAAACAAAAAACTAAATAAATCAAAAGATGATAGATAACCCTTAGGGGCTTTTTGAGTCCCCAATCCAATGTTATTACGCTGTTGTACAATGTCTGGTTACAATGAAAAATATCTCCTCCTTTTTGTACTGTAACGGGAATGAGCAGATAGTAAAAGCAGTGTGGTTGTACAATAATTAAACACATGAAGGCAAGCGATGCAGTTCTCTATTGAATAATGGCCAGGGCTTTTATTGTGAAAAACAACAGAAACTTGGCAAGAAAGAGACAAGAAAAAATGGTTCCTTTGTGAACCCGCTATCTGGCGTACCAGTCAACCAACAAAATCACATTTAGGGAATTTGGCTCACTTGAGTCCAAGTCACTAAATCCAGTACCTAGTATCCATGAGGTTCTTCTGCCATAACACAGTGAAGGCAGCAGCTCTCTGTCTCAGGTGAGCTCCAGCTAACAGGTTAAACTAGCTCCAGGTGTGTGGCCTCAGGTCGGACCCGCCTGTTGTGCTTCCAGTAAGCAACAGGTGGGAATGTAGCAGCCCTCCACCACAATGCCCCTCTGTCCTTTACCGTACCATGAAAACACAGGGTGAGTTGGTGCTGAACCTCAAAGCCGTTTTTCTGTTTTACAGGACTAGCCTGTAGCTTTTTGAAAGTAAAACTGTTAGAAAACTGTTATTGTGGAAATAAGCTTTGCAGTGGCAGCTTGTTCCCCAGCATGCAAGCCCACGCAAAACCAGGGGATAAATTGGGACATTCCAGGTAATGAAGCTCTCCACCCGAAATTGGTTGTTGTTCTGTGATCATTTTAATAGAAAGTTACTATGGATCCCTCACTGTGTACAGTCTCTTTAGACTATATTATTCTCACCTCGGCTTTACCCCCAGTTTAACCCCTGCTGACAACACACTGGATACTTGTATATATGTTTAGTTTGTCTCCACTGCATTTCTCTTCAGACTGTTCTCTCCATAGTTTGACACTAGAAGTTCTCCTTCTTGCCTTTCTTCCCATATAAATCTGATTACCTGATGGTGGGTTGTGATGTTGCCTAGAATGATTGTTTACAATTTTATTCCATTTATCTCTGGATATTATGTAAATATTGTAATTCATTGTCTTTTTTTAACTTGATAATAAAGTTATCAGATAACAGTTAATTGTGTGTTTTTATTGTGATTTTGGTCCCTTTGGTAACACAAAGACGTTAAGCAAGAATAGGATCAAGCTATGTGATCATTTAAATTGCCAGCACATACTGTAGCTCACCCTACATAAAATAAATTACTTTTTAAAGCCTCTGCAGACTTGATACAAACACTTGTCTTTTACATCGATGACTTTATATCAGGACAGTTGTCACACATATTAAAGCTGCTTGATAAGAAAGCTTCCTCAAAAGCAAATTGCAAACAAACTTCCCCAAAGAGCCTAGGGTTTCAAGGACAGAGTGGTGTGACACGAAAAGAATCTAGTCAAGAAAATTGCAACACTAACCTTCATAAGTTGTGGGTGCTCATCCTTTTAATGCCTTGTTTTTTTAACAACCATTTGCAAACTGGTCAAATGGTGGGTACTGCTTGTGATAACATGCAGTTATTGGCTGAACTTTATCTTCATAGAAAGTGGCCCCAATAGTAATTTTTATTTGATCCAACATCTTTATACACACACGCTTCACTGTCCGCCTGTGCGGGAATTCACCTCTGGGTCGACCGGGACAAAAGAAGAGCTTGGCATTACAGGCTATTCAGTAGCTGCTCCACCTTGGTCATACACAGATCAGCCACAACATTAAAACCACTGACAGGTGAAGTGAATAACATCAATTATCTCATTACAGTGGCACCTGTCAAGGGGTGGGATATATTGGGAAGCAAGTGAACAGTCAGTTCTTGAAGTTGATGTGTTGGAAGCAGGAAAAATGGGCAAGCGTAAGGATCTGAGCGACTTTGACAAGGGCCAAATTGTGATGGCTAGATGACTGGGTCAGAGCATCTCCAAAACAGCAGGTCTTGTGGGGTGTTCCCGGTAAGCAGTTGTTAGTACCTACCAAAAGTGGTCTAGGAAAGGACAACCGGTGAACCAGCTACAGGGTCATGGGCACCCAAGGCTCACTGATGCGCGTGGGGAGCGAAGGCTAGCCCATCTGCTCCGATCCCACAGAAGAGCTACTGTAGCACAAATTACTGAAAAAGTTAATGCTGGCCATGATAGAAAGGTGTCAGAACACACAGGGCATCACAGCTTGCTGCGTATGGGGCTGTGTAGCCGTAGACCGGTCAGAGTGCCCATGCTGACCCCTGTCCACCGCCGAAAGCACCTACAATGGGCACGTGAGTGTCAGAACTGAACCATGGAGCAATGGAAGAAGGTGGCCTGGTCTGATGAATCACGTTTTCTTTTACATCATGTGGACGGCCGGGTGCATGTGCGTCGTTTGGCACTAGGATGCACTATGGGAAGAAGGCAAGCTGGCAGAGGCAGTGTGATGCTCTGGGCAATCTTCTGCTGGGAAACCTTGGGTCCTGGCATTCATGTGGCTGTTACTGTGACACGTACCACCTACCTAAACATTGTTGCAGACCAAGTACACCCCTTCGTGGCAACGGTATTC
>OOFE01023645.1:25352-53177 GCA_900323365.1 Monocentris japonica | reverse complement strand
CTGCTGCTGTAGCCCATCTGCTTCAAGGTTCGACGTGTTGTGCGTTCAGAGATGGTATTCTGCATACCTTGGTTGTAACGAGTGGTTATTTGAGTTACTGTTGCCTTTCTATCATCTCGAACCAGTCTGCCCATTCTCCTCTGACATCAACAAGGCATTTTCGTCCACACAACTGCCGCTCACTGGATATTTTCTCTTTTTTGGACCATTCTCTGTAAACCCTAGAGATGGTTGTGCGTGAAAATCCCAGTAGATCAGCAGTTTCTGAAATACTCAGACCAGCCTATCTGGCACCAACAACCATGCCACGTTCAAAGTCACTTAAATCCCCTTTCTTCCCCATTCTGATGCTCGGTTTGAACTTCAGCAAGTTGTCTTGACCACGTCTACCTAAATGCATTGAGTTGCGGCCATGTGATTGGCTGATGAGCTATTTGTGTTAACAAGCAATTGAACAGGTGTACCTAATAAAGTGGCCGGTGAGTGTATATGAAAAAGGTAAAAAGCAAAAGATGTATCAATGAGATTATTGGTGTCATGAACAAATGGTTCATATGACCTTAACATTAACAGCTTGGATTGGAAAAAGAATGTGAACCGTGAGATTTAGTAACTGGTCAGCAGCAATATGCTTAACCCGTAGATGCTGACCAGACAGTTAGGAGGTATTTTGGACCTCCTTACAGAACTGTTTCAGTTCATTGATGTCTTTGGAATGTCTTGCATGAACAGTCTGCTTGTTTCAGGTCATGCCACAACATTTCAAAAGGTTTAAGGTCAGGACTCTGACTTGGCATTCCAAAATGCAAGATTTGCTTTTGCGTTTGGGGTCATTTTCATGCTGCGTGACCCAACCTCTCTTGAGCTTCAGATCACAGACCATTACCCAGATATTCTTCTGTAGTATTTCCTGATACAATTTGGAATGAATTGTTCCCTTGATGATTCAAGCCGTCCAGGCCCTGAGGCAACAAAGCCGCCCAAACCATGATGCTCCCTCCACCATGCTTCATGGTTGGAATAAGTTTTTGCTTTTTTTTGCTTTTTCTCCTCCAAACATAGTGTTGTGCTCTTTTGCCAAAAAGGTACATTTTTGTCTCCTATGTCCACAGAACATTGTTCCAGTAGCTTTGTAGAACATCCAGGTGGTCTTTGGCAAACTTGAGACAGGCAGCAATGTTTTTTTGTGAAGAGCAGTTTCCAGTTTCCTCCTTGGTATCCTCTAATGAACACCTCTCTTTCGTGTTTTAGTGTTTTTCTTATTGTGGACATAGATGTTAGAAAGTTCAAGACATGCCTGCAGATCCTTCGCTGTTACCTCAGGGTTTTTTGTCACCTCCTTGACTATTATGCAGCGTGCTCTTACTGTGATCTTTGTTGCATGCCAAGTCCTAGGGAGAGTAGCAATGGCATTGAATTTTCTCCATTTCTATACAGTCTGTCTGACTGTAGACTGATGGAGGCCCAAGTCTTTGGAAATGTGTTTGTAGCCTTTTTCTGTTGTTAATCAAACTTTTTTTTATATAACAGAACACCTCTAACCCACACCTGAATGTCATCTCATTGATTGGATCACCTGACTTACCCCCTTTCATAGAAGTCATTATTCTAGAGGTTCACATACTTTTTCCATCTTAGGCTGTTAATGTTTGAACAATGTGTTCAATAAAAACATGTAAACGTAAATTTTTTGTGTGTTATTTGGTAAATCACATTGTGTGTTAGATGAAGATCAGACAATATTTTAGGAGCCATTTATGCAGGAATGCAGGCAAGGGTTCAAAAAAACACGCGAGTGCAGATTTACAATAACAAAAGACAGCCGTGATTTTGCCTGTACTACTTTGGTCAAGCTAGCAGAATGGTGCTGTATTTATTAGATTTCGATGTATTCGCGTGAAAATTGCAGACAACTTCATCATCAAACAGGCAAGAAAGAACTATAACAGAAAAAGTGTCAGCATTCAAGGTTCATAGGTGTCTGAAGCCATATGATTTTGGACAGCCCATGAATGCCCAGTTACAGCACTTTTCTGATGCTAGTGAAAGCAGATATGGTCCCATTACTTATCTTAGGATGCAAAATAACAGAACAGTGTTGATGTCTCTTTCATGTTTTCATCTTTCAAAGCCAGAGTGACACTTGAAGCAAGTAACCACAACCCATCTGGAACTCACAGCTGTCGTCCTAGCTGTTACAGTTGGCAGAATGCTTTGATCAGAGCTGCAGTTTCAACTAGAGAAGTCACTGATCTGGACTGACAGGGTACATCAGAAAGAAGGACATGAGCTATCAGACAGAGCATTGAGGGCCTGATGTTTCTATGGAAACCAGAGGGGAATAGCCAGCATATAACTTGGATTGCGACATTGCTGCTAATGATCCAGCAGCAAAAAGAGGGCTTATGACAAATGCAGTTGTTGTCAAGGATACCTCAAATCAGCTGATAACTTACTTTTCTGACTGGAAAAGGTTGAGAAATAAACTGAAAAAGGCTGTATTGGAGTTGAGTCAGCGAAGAAGGCAGTTATTAGCTGCAAACTCCAATGCTGAAGGGACTACACCAACCAAAGTGGAGCAGGAAATGCAAAATCTTAGAGCTGCATGAGAAGGACAGACTTTGTCTACAGCTGATCTTTTCTGAAGCAGAAAATCCATATTTTGTTTCAGTCAGGGAAAGATTCCAAAATGAAATTGTACCGCAAACGTCCGGAGTGAAAAAGGAAAGTACAGACCTGTACTTCAAAAGACGATGGAAACAGATGCAGCATCTCTCGGATTTGTTTCGGAAACAGGAGTGGCAGAGATGGACCAATGAGAGGTGAAGTCTTGTTCCTGGACACTGCAGTTAACTGCAGGCTCTACAGCTCCTTGTAGCTCCTGGTTACTTGGTAGAGTCCAGGAAACCTTTCCAGACAGGAATGGATCGGTGCGTTTCGCACGGATCCAGACCAACATCAGGCTATTGTCTTCTTCAGGAGGCTACAGAGTAATCTGTAGCTGGACTGGTGGTGAAGACCATGTACTGGTGACCTCTGACCACAAGAAGATTTGTTAATGGGTTATCCTTGCATTGACTCACATGGACTTATATATGGCCTTATATGCTTGCTGTGCTTTTGTTTGCAATTTATTATGTAAATTATATCTTGTTGATGTTATGTTGCTCATGTATTTGTTATTTCATTGCTTGTATATATTGTGTATTTTTTACTTTAAATACTGGGTGGAGTATTGTGGAGTTGTGTTTTTACATTGCACTTCCCGGAGTTCACTTGTCAATCACACAGTGTGGCCAGTACAAGTTTGTCTTTATCCTTGGATTTTCCATTGATGAAGTTTGAGTTTCTGTAGGTGGCGCTCTTTTCTTTGTCTGTTCAGTGATGGTGGCTATCGCTGCTCATGCTAACTACCCAGCTCTTTTTCCATTCATAAAAAAAAAAAAAAAAAAAAACAGAATTTCCTGGGAAACACCTACCCGACACTGGGTGTTTAGAATTGCCACGTTATCAGACAGGCCCATCTCAAATACATTACCAAACTAACACAGTAGCATACTGCAGACTGCTTGCCCCAGCCTGCCACAAATAACCCAGGAACCTGAGGGATATGCTCGTTTGTGTGTATGCGCTCACCCTGCTGGCAACCACCAGCTGGACGAGGCCGGCAGTAGAGCGGAGGATGACCACAGCCTCCTGGTGAGAGAGACCCACCAGAGACTGACCGTTAATCATCAGCAGCTCATCACCAGCACGAAGACGACCATCCCTGAAACACACATAACACACACACATTTATACACATACGCACACACAGCAGATAAACCTTATAACTATTCACCTCCTGCTGAACTATTCACCACCCCTTAGAACCCCCTACCAGTTTGTGCAGTGCCTTCTGCACAATACAAGGAAACATTCAGTAGAGGGGACTATTCCATTCAAAATAAGGCAACCAAATTAGGTGCAGTACCGTGGCAAGCTTCACTGTAAATATAAAAAAATGGCTTAAGCAAAATCAATCATGTGACCATGAGATGTCCCTGGCACATTTGTAGCTGCGGGCAGTAGCTCGTATAGGTTGGTCCATCCCAAATATTTCAAAAACCTTTGTGCTGGTTTTCATCATCTATATCAGTGGTGGCCAGTCATGTGCCATGGAGGGCCAAGAGTATACAGGTTTTCCTTCCAGCCAATCACTACACTGGGTGAAGAAACTTAACCCAACTTAACCACTGCTATCCATCTAATGCCTGCGTAACATCTTACTAATATCTCCCTACTATCAGCCTAGCATTAAACTAACATCAATATAACAATACAAACTGTCTGTAAGATATAACAATACAACTACATTCCCAGAATACAGAAAGAGAGTATGTGTGTGCGTGAGTGCATGAGTGCATTGTAAAACATAATTTACATAATGTTTCTGGCATTTAAAGAACTTAACATTGTCAGCATTCTATCCAGGTTAACGTTTCAACCTTGAGATATCAATGCCATTTCACAATCTTCCAAATGTAATTTTAACACATTTTGCAATTTAGATCACTTTGATAACACAAGAGTTCTGAACATTCTACTGAGAATCAACTTTCAACTGTTGATCCACTACTACTAGAGACATCAGAAATGTTTTACAACATTTTCCGTTATGTTGATTTCACTTTAAACAGAAAAACAATTTAAAATACTTTTAAAACATGAGCTTCCGAATGAATTCAACTATTTAACATTTTCAAGCTGAAGTAGGCACACAAATTTTCTTTGAAAAATGTACCTTTTCTGGTTTAACAATTTATTTATTGTTTGTTTGATTCTGCATTTATTTATATAATTATTTATTTCATAAAAGCATGTTGTTTTGGTACATTTGATCCTCCATAAGTGTGCATGGAAAGATAACCACATGCACATTCTGGTTGCTTTAGCACAATGGCACAATTAGCAGCTTTACTGTGTGATGACTGCAGGCCAAGGTAAACGCTCATCTCACCCCCAGTATCACGTTCTTTCCCTTTATTTTATTTGTACCTCTGGGTGGAGCCCCCTTCCTCAATATGGGCTATGATGATGCCATGGGGGGAGCGCTTGGAACCCCGGCCCCCAGTGATCTGGATGCCCAGGCCCTCCTGGCCCTTCACCATGTGCATCTTCCAGATGCGGCTTCCCTCTCTGGGCTAGAAAAGAGCAGAGACAACACACATTTAACAATATAATATCACACTGTGTTGTGATACAAAGAGGTCACAATATATATATAAACATCATCAAGATGAAAAATGAATTACCATGTAAGTTTAGACTTAAAATGTGATATGGCAACCTATAACTGGGTGACAAACTTTATAAATCAATATTACTGTTTCTTGTCAAAGCTATTGCCTTTAAGCATTTAATCATTAATTTTCATACAGTACAAACACTCTGACAAACACTCAACTAGCTGTAATTTGACTTCATTTTAGATTATGACAAAATTGTGTCATGTATCAATTTCAGAGCTCCAGAGTCTGACCATTAGATCATATTTTGTGGCTGTTTTTTCTTATAGTTCCAGTACATTACACTGGAGCCATGATGAGGCATCATATCCATCAGCACCTATCAGATTATGTTTTATTTAGTAAAGCAATTACTCTAACAACATTTGATCTGCAGTTTTAATATCTGGTGAAGAAGAGGGAAAGCATGAGGTAACTGTGGGAACGTCCTTCTTGCTAGTACATCCTAGCAACCACCCAGTACACCCTGACAACCACCTAGTACACCTTAGCAACCAACTACTATACCCTAGCAACCACAGTGAAACACCCTAGCAACCACCTAGTCCACCCTTGCAACCACCTGATACGCCACTTGGTACACCGTCGTAGCCACCTAGTAACAGCCTAGCAACCCGCTAGTACACCCAAGCAACCACCTAGAAACACCCTAGCAACCACCTAGCACACCTTAGCAATCACCAGGTAACACCTTAGCAATCACTGTTAATAACCTAGACACCACTTAATAACACCCAAGCAACCACTAGAAAGCATCTCGCAACGATATAGTAACACACAAGACCAACCACTATTAATACCTTAGCAACCACTAGTAAAATCCTAGCCACCACCTAGTGAGACCCTGGAAAACACTGGTAATCATCTATTGACCACCTAGTAACACCCTTGCAACCACCTAGTCACACCTTAGCAACCACTGTTAATCAACTATAAACCACCTAGTAACTCCTGAGCAACCACAAATAATCACCTAGCAACCATCAAGTAGCACCCTAGCAGCCCTAGTAATCTTCTAACAAACTCTGTGCATACTTCATGATTTGATGATGACAGTTTCTTTTTAAAATGCATCCATTGACTCAATTTCAAAAAGGAACATATCAAATGTTCTGATGTTGGGAGGAAACCTTGCATACTAACATATTTGACTTTTTGTTTTATTTTGCATGCATTAAGGGTTTTTGAAATTTTCTTCCTCTGGACCTGTATGACTCATCAAGGGAATCATGAATTCTGAGGCATACCAGAGAATTCTTGAACAGAACAGCCAGGTCATCCGTCCAAGAATTTAAATTTTTCGTATTTATGTGCGTTCAAAAAAACGTGGGATTTATGAAACATGCGGAAAACCTTGATTTGTGCATACCCCAGGTGTATCAGATGATGAATGCTAATTGTTTGTAAACTGGGTGTGTGTGCCTGTTTAAGTTGATTTGCATAAGTCAGGGGTCGGCAACCTATGGCACGTGTGCCACAGTGGGCACGTGAGGCCATTTATACTGGCATGCGGAGCAATTTCATAAGATATATATTTTTAATTGGTTAAATACAAACCTGCACAAACTATGTATAATATATAATGGTGAAGTAAATGAATAATTAAAAAAATAATAATACTGAAATAATTAATTGTTCTCAAACTACACACAGCAGACAAGCACACCTGCGGCCTAGCCACACCCCCCACCCACCGCACAACATAAAGCGGGAGCGAATATCATTAAACTAGCCAGCTAGCTATCTTTTTGTTTTATTTCATCTAAGTTGATAATGGCAGAAGCTAAAAAAAAGTTGGTTGTCTAGTCGCCCGCTTCAGCCCTCTTGGACCAACAAATTTGGATTTATTTCACAAAAGGACCGAGCTGTGGGCACTCTCTGCTGTGAAAATATCGTCTGTCGAACTTCAAGTGCTTTATTTTGAAACAAGACACGAGAAGAATTGGCACTCCTCACATCTACCACACATCTACCTTCAAGCCAGCATTGCAATGCACTATAGGAATTGGCAGGGGCAGTATCGTTTCAATTGTCTACATGCACCAGGAAGATAAAGAAGAAACTGACAAACTTTTCACACAACTTCCTCACAGACTTTCAAAAGTCTGTGAAAGATGTTAACTGCAATGTGATAAATCAGTGAACTACCGCCTGTCTTTTAAGCCTTTTTGTTTTTTATCATTTTTTTGCTGGCATTTATATTGATTAATCTTTGTTCTGAAGAGTTAACCACTTTGCATTCGTCAAACAAAATATTATGTTTGGAGCGCCTCTAGCTCCTGAGGCAACACATAGATGAGGGTTGATGATCAATACCAATGATTCAATGATTACTTGGCCAGGTGTTTCTGGCTTTCAAAACTCACTTTCTGGCCCATTTCCTGAGGGAAACATCGCACTGAATATGCAGACACTGCATATAATATGCATATACATTGATGTAATTACAGGAAATATGACGGCTACCAGCATATGGAAAACCTGCACAAATCATCTTCCCCTCTGGTTGGTCAAAATAATGCTGGGCTTGTATCCACAATGCCACTGATTAACACGCTCTCTCCTCTGCCCACAATAGCTCTTTCCTGAATAGAAGAGGGAGAGCAAGACTCCTTTCTGATGCAAATCAAGCCACATCAGAAGTGTTAAATTAAAACAAGAGGCTGGGGAAGGCTTTAATAGGCCAGCCTTATTCCTTCCTCCCTCAGTCGCCATCATCTATTTGCAAAGAAGGTAATTTGGAGGATTAAAGAGAGGGAAATGTATAAGGTAAAAGAGCAGAAAACTGAGAAGAGAACGAAATGGAAGCTAATCAGGATCTTTGCTTCACACAACTAAGTGGAAACATTGCTGATCATTTGATTAAGGTGATACAGGCAGTCTATTTTAAGCGGAAATAATGAAGATCTATTTTGTGTCATGCTCGAAATGCCAATATTCGGCTATTAATATTGTCCACCACAGGTATGGGCCAGAAAGTGAGTTCCGAAAGCCAGAAGCACCTGGCTTTTTGAGTCATTGATACTGATCATCAAACCTCTCAAACCCACACAAATATATTATGGTCATTTTGTGCTATGGGGAAGTACAAACCTTACATATTGCACCTTTAATGTCAGTTTTGATCCTTAAGCCATTAGCAACCTAAGCCTAACGCGAGTAAGCTTGTGAATCTCTGGCGTGATGAGATAATGTTCCATGCAGGTAGTGGCCTGAGGACAAGCTGAAGCTTGTCTGGAATAGACACGCTGCCAGCTGTTGCTCCAACCAATGGTGGCATGGTGAAGAACAAGAGAAAAAACAACATTCAGCAGTAGCTGCTGACGGGTCTGGACTGTGGGAGTGCATTACCCTGAAGGGGGTTTAACCCTCTTATGATGAAGAAAGGATACTCATCTTCCAGGGAAATGCATGACATGTATTCATGGATGTAGCCATTGTGTTTAAAGGACAAATAAAAGTGGGGGGTGTTTGGGTCGTCCTCCAGAAGCAGTTTCAAAACAAGGCTACGCTAGAAAAAGATGTGGATTGATTTGATAGAATATGACATTGCTATAATTCACACTTAACGCATTGCACTTTCGCATTTCTGTTTAACACCACTACTCAAAGGAATGGAATGCTGTCTCTTCTCTTCTTTGTCATGGAATATCCCTGACAGAGTAGTATCAGACAGTACAACTACTAGGCTAGTTTCCACAACAGAGATAGAGCCCAAATTGTACTATAGCCTACCATTTGATATTTGATGTTTGTTTTGGTGCATACATACACATAAAGCAATGGCCAAAGATGGTTTTATTCCCTGAAATAGGGACATGTGATGACCACTGAACAGGGAAAATTATAAATGTGTCCCAAAATCACTTTTGAGTTTTATGCACTACAGAAAAGCATAAGCTTGCCCAACAAAAAACAGAGCAGGATATAGATATCAATGCAATAAATAAAGACGCAAGATAAACAGCATCTTCAACTTGCTACCAAGAATTTTACAGATCTAAGGATATTTGCAATAAACTGATTCACAGAGGTATACAGTCCAATGCAAGTGCATGAGATGAAACTATATTCAACAATTAAAAGGCGTTTGCATTCCAAATGGGCCTTGGTTGAGCATAACTTTTATTTAATCTCAATTATTTTATAGCTTGGTGGAAATCTGGATTTCCCGATCTTTGTCTTTTAGTGGGCAACCGCAGCCTCCACCAACACTTAGCACATCAAAAATAACATCAGCTATGGGCCGGCAAACAGTGAGACATTTTTAAAGAACTTGTAGAAGTGAATTCTGTCACTGGATTCTGTCAGCAAAGGAGTCAGATTAACAGTTTACCTCAACACTGTTTTTATTCATCCCGAAACATTAGCTTCTTGGACATGGTATTAAGTTCCATGGCAATATATTTAACCTCTTTTGGTACATTCTCTGGATTTGCCAGTTTGAACTCTGCATGTACTAGGTCTTACCTGGCTCGATGGCTCGCTGCTGATTGAATCCATTTTGCATTCTGATAGCCAACTTTGAGATCGCGTAGGCAAGGTAGCAGTCCCCCCATTTTGTGGGAGATGGGGAAACCTTTTCACGTGAGGTAAGGTGTCAACTGCTGGCCTCTCCTCTGTGGGTGTATCTACTGAAAGGTTGCAGCTAGCGTCCTCTTCTGGAGGAATTGCCTCTACGTCCATGGAGACAGACGAGCCGCACCCGAGGTAACCACTCTGAAGTTCAGAGTCCCTACTGTCTTTGCTATCCTTGCTGTCCCGGTTGAGGGACGATCGGGATGTGACGCCGAATTTGCGTGTCCGTTTGCTGTTTTGCAGTGGGCTGCCAGGCGGCTCCCAGGCGGCACCGCCACACTGCTCTTCTGCATGGCTGCCAATCCCACCGCTGATGGAAATATCAGCATTGCTATTGCCATTACATGGAGGGAGAGGAGCCTTTCGCTTGATTCGCCGCAGCATTATCAGGTAGATGCAGCCACCATCCCAGCACTGGTCAGCCAGGTAACTGTAAAGATGGCAGAAAGGGATAATACTGTAACAACATACAGGCTCAATCATCAGATTAATATAAGACCAGTCCCAGGATCCAAATGGTAGAAATACCACTAAACAAAACACTAGGTTTTGATAATTTAGTTTCATTCAGAGGTTAAGCACTTTGTATACTATAGTGTTTCCCCCAGACGTTTATCGTGGAGGTGCAGCTCCCTTGCTGAGTTCCTGAGCCCCTCCACCAACGTTTTTTCAATAAAACCTCAAAAACAAAGAGGAAAAGGACAGGCGTTAGTTCACCCAACAAATGCTGTGTTGTTCAGCCTAGTAACTGATCTCAACAAGGTGAGATGCTGTGTATTTACTCCATTAGGCTCAGGTAATACTTTAACAATTTGATTGGTTTCCGGCTATTTTCTTCAAGCCTGATTCACAATGTCAGTGAAAAGCAGGAAAGTTTATTAAAATTTTTCTAGTCAGGAAATATTGGCATATTGGAATCCCTCTGGCTGGAATCCCGAAAGGATCACTCAGCCGTTGGTCAATATAGCAGTGATTACTATAGAGACGTTCGCTGTAGATCACTACAGTAGCTGGCTGTATAAAGTGGAATAAGGCGAGTTGAAAAACACATAAATAACATTTTTGTTTAGCGCCCCATCATTTTCTTTAGTAAGAGACACACAGGCAGAGGGGTAAAGCGAGCAGTGGCTCAGAGAGCCTTTGCAATTATAGGCAGGATAACATCAATCACCACATTAAGACATTACGAGCATCACAAGGCTTGTGCAACTCAAGCAACTTTAAAATCTACAAGTCTGCACTATTTTATTTAAATGTCTCTGTATACAATACCGAGCTAACTTTCTTCTGGTTACATACACGCGTTCTCACAACATAGCATATCTCTTTTGGGGTGGAATTTTCCCTCTCCCTTACCTCTCTCTTTCTCAGTTTCACTCTCACACATTCATGCTCTCCTCACCGTCTCTCTCTCACTTGATGAAAATACTGAAAATACTTACAAAAGCCCCTTTGGCAGTCAAGTCTAGTGAAATCTGTCCTCTAACAATGTTCAGCTTGCGCATTCAAACCACGAAACCTCTATCCACTCCCTCACCTTGCATTGCAGCTGACTCTGGCACTGGCTCATATAGCTGAATCTCTCTAATTGCGGCAGTTCATCTGAAACTATTTTTCTTGGTGAATATCTAGTTATTAGCAGACGAAGCAACTACAGTAGTTTATTGTTAAAAGGCATGGAATGTAATAGGTTTGGGCATACTACCTTAGCCCTGGCTGTTAGGGAAGCTGATTAATGACAGTGGATGAACAACTCGACCGATATTTAACCAGGCTCACTGACTCTCCTTTCTCATTTGGTTTGAACCCGAAGAAATGCCAAGTATTATGGCCTCCCAATATTGTGCAACATTCAAACTGTATCATATTATGCATTTAACAAAGACTGGACTTGTTCGGTTTTCCTCACCATCTGCCTGTTCCCTTATATGCCCAAAATGACTAACAAGCTTCACCTGCTAACCGTAGCTTGCAGAGCCTGACCAGCACTTTCAGAACATCCTTGATAACAGAAAATAATTTTATTCGCAACTACAAAAGAGTTTCACAAGGGTTTTTATGACTCAAACTGATTTTGGTTAAAGGAACACTCGTCACCAGTAGACTTTAGAGAATGAAGAGAACTACAGCCTTCTTAGGTTTTGATTTCTAATCTCCACCCCTAGTGGGCATGGCTATACAATCTCACAATACAATTCACCACAAAACACTTCCTTGTTCATTTCGCTCATCTTGACAAAATTAGCAATCGGCATCCCAAAACTACACAGTGGAAAACATGGTCGATTACACATTTTATAGTGTTTTGGCCGGATGAAGCATCCGGGCATATTTACACGAGCCACAGTAGTCTGCAGAAGAAATGCAGCAGCGGGAGGATGACACCCAGGCTAGTGGAGAACAAACAGCAGGCTAGTAGCACAGCGACTATAAAGCTCTGATTTCACACAAACGTTTTGCACCACATTTGGATCCAGGTGTTTTGGAAACCATTTTAAACTAGAAAAGACTATCGAAACCAGCAGGACCAAGAGGGCAGGTGACCGTGGAGTAAGTAATTTGTTCAACCCATCGTTGTTACCGCCAGTTGTTCCTTCCATTTACACGATAGAGATAATCAATACATCAAGTCAATGTTATCATTATGATTCGGCCGGCTAAATATTGCTAGAAAATATTCGGTACAAACAGATAAATGAATGTTCGTGATAGGCAGTCTACCTGATTGATAGCAAATTTCTCTTGTTCTGGGTTTCAGGCAATATCACCTGGTTGCTTACCTAAGTATAATTATCTATTTGGTGGACTTTTTTTGCCAGGACATTGAGGCTCTGTTGTATATTCAAGATGACACCATCAAGTATAAAACTGTGATCCATCTGATGTTTTCAATATTGTGCCAATAAAGTTTTCAATTTGAAGATCTGGATTTTGCATTATTGACATACGCTAAATGGATGCAGATAACGTTTGCGAGAAAAGGTTTGTGAACCCTTTTGAATTACTTGCATTCCTGTATAAATGGGTCCTAAAATATGGTCTGATCTTCATCTAAGTCATAACAATAGATAAACACAATGTTATTAACAAATAACACAAAAAATATGTACTTTTAGATGTTTTAGAAGTGCCAGAGTTCAAGCTAATTTTCAGCTACTGTTATGAACATGCCATGGCACAGAAAATTGTGATTCCAACAAAGAAAAATCTATACGGGATTTAGAATAGGTGACACCTATGGCGACATTATTAGAGAATCTGCATTGCATAATTTGCAGAGGGCTAATGAATGTTAAATATATACTTGCTGACATACAACAAAGCCTTCCCTAGCGTACAACCATACATACATTTTCATTCTAAGCTTAAACTGCAGATAATTATAGTCATGAGATAAACAGCTACAGATTAAACTAAAAGGCCATAAAGGGGGAAAAAAACCAAGTCACACACAGCAATCATGCCCTCACCAAACCACACTCAGATCATCATTGAAACCTATAAAAATTACACAATTGCAAAAGGTAATGCCATAAAAGCACCTGATTCAGCAAGTCTCTAAAGGTAATGAGAAGGAAACAGGCAAGAACACACCTTCAACACTGCTCCTATGTTTTATGAGTCAAATGGTTTTCTCCAGTCCTATTTCCTGTCCACTCTGACTCCCAGCAGACAGTCCACAGACAGTGGCAGTGCACTGTTGTTTGCAACAGTTTGAGAGGCTTAGCGCGTTAACAAAACCCCTCAGCGGCTATTCTCTATCCTATGTCATTGCCCTGACTGGAGACTTTTGACAGCACTGATTCAACCATCCTAAACAAAGCTTTTGCTTACATCCCCAAATGGGGTGGCAGACAATAGTGAGAGGATGACCAACAAAACGGTTCGAAACACTGACAGAAATCTACTATATACCTAAAGATGGTAAGAATGGATGGCAATGTGCTCAATATGTTGTTTCTAAAGAGCTTTTCTTTCATTAGGGCAGTAGTATTAGTGCATTTGGCTGTCTAGGATGACACTTTTTGTCAGCCCACATTTGAACTTTCAATTAAGAAAGAACTACACAATATCATTCTACCACCACCGTATGAAAACAGAATTTGCAACTTTTCTTATTTTTTTGGACCAATTTCTTCCATAAAACAATTATGGGAGAGGAAGTACAAACAAAATATACTGTTTTCACATAAAGCGTAGTATGGAAGGAGGACTGTTTTTCTTAGAAACACCAGAGAATAAAATAAAATGTTCTCAAAATGTCTATCTATAACTTCAAGAAGAACCATGAATAGTTAGTAGGAGGGTGATTATTTTTACAAAATTTTGGGAGTTTTATACTTCCACATACATTCATTGAATTCCCATTCCAATTTTATAGAAAAAGAGTACTCAAGAGGGTGACTACTTGTATAACCTTGTCTATGGCGTGCATAGCCCCTGGATATCTGTGTGCTGACAACTTAAATGACGAATGTCATTTAAACCTGTTGGTCGCTTTAAGTACTGCAGTACCTGTTTTTTTTTGTAGTGTTTGAATAAAGGGTGGCAGTCTTTCATAACCAACTGTTGTTATGGACTATATACTGGGGAAGTATTTGTTTGTTCTCCATTTGAGTGAGATGTTTTTAGGTGGCTAATTGGCCATCATGAGCATCATGTGCTTCCATATATTTTATTATTATTATTATTATTTGTTCAAGAGTAAAGCAAAGTATCGGATTGATATCGGTATCAGCAGATAGCCAAAGCTGCGGTATCGGTGGTGAAAAAGTGGTCTCGGGACATCTCTAGTTAAGGTACAGACTAGCATGACTAGCACGTTACAGGTTGCACGTCTTCAGGCTCTTCTCCCCTGAAACATCTCTGGCTTCCCTTGGACATTTTGATCAAGGAACAGGTAGAAAGCTTGGTGTCATATTGCGCTAAGCATTTTAGGTGGAACTTGAAGCTTAATAGAATATGATTAATAAACTAAGTACAGTTTCATTTCTATGAACACTGAGAAAATGTAGATAATGATACGATAACACTTTACCTGAACTCCTGAACAACAGCTTCATTACAGCAACAGTGCACATTCATGAATTTACTTACTTTTGTCATTTAAGACCAAGACATGGAACAATGTTTCAATGTATTGAGCAAAATTTTTAAATAAAAAGTGCCATTGCTGCATCTGATGTCATTGTGCATACGTCAACAATAAGAACACTGAATAGAAATGGTATTTCTGCAAGGGTAGCCAGGAAGAAGCTTCTACTGTCAAGAACCAAAAAAAAAAGAACAAAGCAGCCCATCTTAAGTTTGTCAGAGAGCACCTGAATTGTGGAAGATTTCTGGAAGTCTGTTCTCTGGACAGTCAAAACTGCCCACCACCAAAATAACGTTATGCCTACAGTCAAGCAAGGGAGTGTCATGCACTGGGGCTGTTTTTCTTCCTCTGGACAACACAACATTATTAAGAGAACCATGAATTCTGAGGCATACCAGAGAATTCTAGAACAGCAACAGGCCATCAGTCCAAGAGCTAAACCTGACAGAGCTAAAGCTGGGCCGAAATTGGCTGTCCCAACAAGACGATGATCCTAAGCAGTCAAACACATCTACCAAAGATTGTCAGGAAGAAGAAATGTAGTGTTTTGGATTGGCCAAATCAAAGTCCTGACCTAAAATCCAATTGAGATGCTGTGGCAGGACCTCAAGCAGGCTGTTCATGTGAGACAGACCTCAGGAATGGGTGAAAATCCCTCAAGGAAGATGCTAGAGACTGCTCAGTGGCTATAAATGTTTATTCCAAGTCATCGCTGCTAAAGGAGGTGCCACAAATTATTGACTGAAGGAGTTCAACTTTTACAGGGCTATCAGAGTTTTTGTTTAACCACTTTATTAAATAAACAATGAAAGTATATTGTATTTTATAAGGTTATTCCTCTAGAACATACAAAATAATGGCCAGCCCCTGTAGGATTCACAAACTTTCAAGCATGGCTGTATTATAAACCAGAGAGTGATAAGTATGTATAAGTTAGGTAAAGTGATACATGTTATCCAATGCAAATCTGACACAAATTATCTGGGAAAATATGTTGGCTTTGAAATTTGTTGAAATTTGATTTTGATTTTTGATGGCTGTCTGTCAGGCCCTACAGATATGTGAACCTGCCTGCTAGGCTAATTAAAGCATGCATCTAAGACGATGGTGCGTACAATTGATGTACAGAGCATGCAGAGCATTTGTGGATCCTCAACATGTGATGTTCACTTATTTGAATCTCTGCATAAATGTTACAAATTAAAATTACTTTCATTTCAGAGTTTCAGGTTCCTTCTTAAATAGCATCTTGCTCTTCATCAAAGTATTCAAATGTATGCCAAAACAGGAACCTGCACTGATACAAGATAGCAGCTGGAACATCTGGCAACGTTACATAAAGTACTTATCTGGCCCAGGAATGCTCACTATCCCTTAATAGCCCAACTTTCCTGAGCTGCTGTGCTCTTTAAGGTGGTTATTTTCCCTGAGATGTTTGGAGATTAGTAGAAGTAAAAGCACAAGCATGCTCCACATGTCACACCCCAGATAACTGCGTTTTGTTTTTTTTTCCCTGCTACAACCTCAGGGGAGGAAAAGTTTGTGCAGAGACCAAAGGGGAAAATCCACGCAATTCAAAAGGATTGCATAACTCAGTGATATATTTATAATTGAGACCCATATTCCCAATGCAGCGTCAAGAATATCAAGCCAAAATGAAGGGTGATTTACTTCTGAACTCATATTCAGGATCATTTCAACACTGTTTACCCATTGAAACCTCAAACTGCAATACATGTTTGTCCAACAAACAATTATCATGCATTTGTTTGACAAATAGTATAAACCCTGTGCACGAGAAGGCATGTGTTGAGGTAGTTGTCTCCTGCAGGAGAGGTGCTAAATCCCTCTGCTGACACCATCTCACATTACAACTAATAGAATAACAGAATGTTCTTTATTAAAGTACAGCAAAGAGGTTCAATAAATCTTTTGACAGAATCCTTTAAAAGCTGAACATTAATCCCATTAACCCCACCAATGTGATCCCATCTAGAGTGTATTTTTTTTCAGTGTTTATAGATTTGATTTAGTGCAAAACTATATAAAACATTTTATTTTGAAAACAGTAGGGTGAGTGAACCCTGTGATCCTTCTCCCCCATTCTCTTATTGCTGCTAACCTCACTGCTACTGGAGAGAGACAGAGGTGTGGCAGAGGTGTGGCAAGTTGCATGTTAAAGCAGGGTAATGCCTTGACCTGTTCCTCACGTGCAACACATCATCGAGACTAAATAAGAACAAAACAAACATGATCTCAGCACTGGAAGGCAGACAAGGTATTCGGCTGCTGTAAAAGCTAATGGGCCACAATAAAGGCCAGCATTAGATTCAGCAAGCCTGCTTCACTTACAGTGTGTTCACACCAAGCATTTTTAGAGCAGTTTATTCAAACTCTGGAGTGTTTACCTCTTTAGTTTGCTTCATTTGGGCAGGTGAAAACAAGAAATAACCACACCAAGACCGCCTGAAAATGTGAGTCTCTGTCCTCGACCAAGTGAACAGCACTGCGGTTTGTAGGAGTAAGACCATAATCCCAACCAACTAAAGGAAACAACCAAACCGCAAGGTTTTATGTGTATATGGAGCCAGATGTTGACATCTCTTAGCCAGCAGTTACTCATGCTTGGAAAGCCCAGCATAACAAAACGAACTGAGGACAATATTCAGACAATATTTATATTGTAGCTATTGTTCTTCATGTGTTCTTAACAGGTATGAACACCAGAGAAGGTAAATTACTGCAAAAAGCACAGGAAAGTCAATCATGCTTATCTCAAGTTAAGAGGGCCTGGAATCAGATCTCTAGGTTCCAAAAACTCTGTCCATTAAGTCACATGCAATGTTGTTGAGGAAAATATAGGAGATAATGAAGTAAATATTGGACTTTGGACAGTGCCGTCGTTGGGCTACAAAACACATGGATGATACTGCACGTTTGATGGACGTTTTATGCATTGAGAGGTGCCAGTTGAGATGGTTCGGGCACCTGGTAAGGATGCCCTGTAGGCACCTCCCTTTGGAGGTGTGCTTGGGGATCCCCCAGAAGGAGCTGGAGGAACTTCCTGGGGAAAAGGACATGTGGGCTGCTCTGCTTGCCCTATTGCCACCGTAACCCAGACATGGATAAGCTGCTAGAAAATGGATTGATGGATTTTATGCATGATTTGGAGCTGTATAAAGATTGCCATTGCCCTGTTAACTTCAATAGTTTGCAAGAAGGCTGAGATGGAACTAAGGGACTTTGCTCTGTGTTCGGTTTTTCGTATAAACTTCAATGGAGTTTCGACTGGCATGGGGTTAAGTAGTTAATGACTGAATTTTTATTTTGGGGGAAACTATTCCTTTAATGCACCTTCAATATTCTTCAGTTAGCATTCTCAGCAATGTTATCAAATGGCAGCAGCTAGCTGCAAGGTACCCTGTAGAATGATCTGCAGTTTAATGGTCAAACTTGGCAATCATTCAAATCTCTGCCTAATCATCTTCATGCCACTGAAAGAAAACCTCATATTACAAAGTCGACTGTCCATAGAACACACTTATACAAACTAGTAAAGTTTATAAGGTGTAAAAGACTGAGGGGAAATCTTGCATCTTTTCTTCTATTAAGGACAAAAAGGAACTTCTGCTTTCTTGGCCGAAATATTCACAATTGCTAAGCACCTCAACTGGACCTCATCTTTGTCCTCTTGGCAGATCAGACTGTTCATTTACTAGCTGGTGCATGCGGTAAGAACTGAATAGCATCCTAACACACAGCAAATGTACATGTGGAAGCTTTAATCTTTTTTTATGTGGCCCAGACAGAAAGTGATCACCTGAGGTCTACTGACCTTGGGTCACGTAGCAACTTGTTCATTTTAGTGGCTTCGACATAAATTCTTCAGAAGGAATGTGGAACTGCCTTTTTCCTGTTGCACCACATGCTCTCAGACATTGAACTATATTTCATGAATTACATTTAAGTCCCAGAAAGGACCACTCCAGTGTGATTGGATTTTTTGCTAATTTTTACATTTTCTATCCATTAATTCTGACAGTGTTTACATGTATATGCCACAATTAAAGATATCTTTTTAAATCAGTTTTGCCATACCTTTCAGGCTCCCATTCAAATGGAATAGAAAACAATTCCTGAGACGTTCAGTTCGGTCAGTAATGATAATCCGTCACTGTGAATGAGAAGCCAGCAATCGAGTTTTGGAAAGTTGCATCAGAACGTTAATATCCGAGACAAGAGTGGGTGTCTTACTTCCGGTTTTTGCTTGTAAACAAGATCAGGCAAGATACCGGGAACTTCAGCTTTTTCCATCTCCAAAATAAATCTTTCAGCCAACATTCTCTGTGGTTATGTTAGGACCGGCCTTTTGTCAATTACAACCCAGTCAAGCCAAAGTCCAAACCAAAGCGAGACACATCCACCAGCTACAGACCATAAAATGAAATGCAACATAAAAATAGATTGTACACAATTACAACTTGAATTTGCTGCCTGCCTTACTGGGAGTAACATGTAATATTTAGGAAATTAGCAGGAAATTAGCAAAAACCTCCAATCACGTTGGAATGGTCCTCTAAGGACCTTAGGCAACAGTTCATGGCACAGGATAAACATTAGTGGAAAAATGCAAATCACACTAATCTTCATGCGAATCTACTTTACTTCTAGATCTAAGAAAACAAGCACTTGGGTCAGTCCTCAAAATAGAGTAAAACCCTGCTCTATGGTCTTGTTGTTGGGAAAACTGAATTGCAAAGTTTCTATACCAGTGCATGAAGAAATATAAATGTATCTTTACTATCAAGAACACATATATTGACATATACAGTATGAGGCATTAGAACAAACCATATGCCATGGAGAGTCTGCAGGTTTTTGTTCCAACCAAAGACTACACCGGGTGATTTCACTGATTACTGACCTTCAAACAGAAAGGAAGAACTCACATGGCACATGGTTTGAGAGCCCTGGTTTAGAAGATCACACTGACCATGCATATACACTGTGAACAACACGATTAATAAGTCACTGGAAGTCTGAGCAACCAGGGAAACTCGGCCGATGTGGGGACAGTCCACAAGCTTGTCGGCCAAAAAAAGTTTTTTGCAGCCAACGGTTGTCAACAGCCAATCCGATTTCCACACTTCTCTGTTGATTTAATTTTATTTTCATGAAAAACCATTGCACCTGGCAAGTGCAAAATAGACAAGAAGTTGATTACAGCCATTCAAAGCTTTGCAAATTTAAAACTTTTATTTAAAAGACTACAGGAATAAACGTCTCAAAACAATGCCTGGAGAATGGTTGCATCCATCGTTGGAGTTGATGGTAATCTATTAAGTAATTTTATTGAGCTTTTTCCGTTTATTTCCAATGCTACGTAATGCTATCTAATTAGCACTTTCTAGCTACCTATTTTAGTTAGCTTTTCTAATACAATAATACAATAATACAACACAAAATTGCTGTAAGAATCTATAAACAACTGGAAAAAACTTTCTTGCAAGTGGACTCCAATGTAGATGGAGAGCCTCTCACAACCCGTCAGAAGACAGTGACAGATTTTATTGTTTTGTCCCGGCACCTACTGCTTAGACGTTAATGCTGACTATGATAGAAAGCTGTCAGAACACAGAGTGCATCGCAGCTTGCTGCGTATGGGGCTGTGTAGCCGCAGACTGGTCACAGTGCCCATGCTGACCGCTGTTCACCACCAAAAGCTACAATGGGCACGTGAGCGTCAGAACTGGACCATGGAGCAATAGAAGAAGGTGGCCTGGTCTGATGAATCACGTTTTCTTTTACATCATGTGGCCAGCCGGGTGCGTGTGCATCGTTTACCTGGGGAAGAGATGGCACCAGGATGCACTATGGGAAGAAGGCAAGGCAGTGGCCGGCGGAGGCAGTGTGATGCTCTGGGAAACATTGTTGCAGACCAAGTACACCCCTTCATGGCAACGGTATTCCCTGATGGCAGTGGCCTCTTTCAGCAGGATAATGCGCCCTGCCACACTGCAACAATTGTTCAGGAATGGTTTGAGGAAGAGTTCAAGGTGTTGACTTGGCCTCCAAATTCCCCAGATCTCAATCCGATTGAACATCTGTGGGATGTGCTGGAAAAACAAGTCTGATCCATGGAGACTTAAAGGATCCAACTTAAAGGATCTGCTGCTAACGTCTTGGTGCTAGATACCACAGGACACCTTCAGAGGTCTTGTGGAGTCCATGCCTCGACAGGTCAGAGCTGTTTTGGCAGCATGAGGGGGACCTACACAATATTAGCCAGGTTATGGCTGATCAGTGTATATTCATGTCTGCCATGTACCTGCTGCAAGACTTGTTTTTAATCTCATTCCTACCATCATGTGGCTATAGGAGGCAATTGCACAAAACACAGAAATCATCATTTCAGCCAAGTTTGTGGCTAAAAATGGGGATGCAGGTTGTTTGTTGGTTGTGCTATTAAGAGGTAAGCCATCTAACTTCCTCCCTGCCTCACATATTCTGATGTTGAACTGAATGTAGCTGTGATAGAAATATCTTGATGTGACATCAAATCATATACATTTGACCAGTTATCCACAGGAATAGGAACATTACATCTAATAATGGGCCCAGAAATTCAAGGTGCAATGCCAAGAGCTGTTAAATTGTTTTAGGGTGGATCATTTTGTTTAAGGCTTAAGAAAGGCTATATGTTCTGTATTTAGCCCAAGTGGGCTTCTCCTCCCCGAGCCCTACATTGAAAACACTATAATCAACATGAAACAAAATACACTAATACAAATGTACATATACAGATTTGTTTACCAAATACATTTTCTAAATCTGATTTTGAATTTGATAACATTGTTGGAGGTCACAACTGCTCTAGTGATGACAAAGCGCCTAGTTTTTACCACTTTGAAACTGTTATCAATTAATCTTGTTTTATTTTGCTGTACTATGACACGAAAGATTAAGAGTGTTTTTCATTCATTCATTTCCTGCTTATTCTTATTATTTAGGGTCACAGGGACAGGAGTCTGTAACATGCATTGGGTGAAAGAAAGGGAAACACCAGTCCAACCCTAACTCAGATAGAAAGACATACATTGTAATGTTACACGAATTATTGGATAATGATCAACAAATTATTTTTAAAACATTAATAAACATTTCTTTGGTGCACTATTGCAAACTTGCAACTTATAATGAATAAACAACCCTTCTCTCTCCTACCCCAACACTGCCCCTGAATCCTTCTCTCTCCAATCCCCTGATACTGCCACTGATCTTCTTATCTCTACTCTGTCCTCTTCTTTGGACCATCTCTGTCCCCTCACCTCCAGGCCTGCACGCCCAACTCCACCTGTCCCTTGGTTGTCGGACTTAGTGCGTACTGAGAGACGGAGCCTGAGAGGGGCTGAGCACAAATGGAGAAAAGGCAAACTCCCAGAGGACCTTAACTTCCAATCTCTCCTTTCCACTTTTTCCTCTCTATCTGCTGCTAAAGCTGCTTTCTTCTACTGCACCTGAATTCCTTCCCTTCCTGACCCACTTCATCAACACATCTCTGGTGTCTGGATGCTTTCCCTCTGCTTTCAAGACTGCCAGAGTCAGTCTAAGCTAGTGTTCCTCCCGGGGAAGGGTTGCCCACACTGAGACCTGGCCATCACCATTGACAATGCTGTGGTGACGTCAACTCGGACTGCGAGGAATCTGGGTGTGACCCTGGACGTCCAACTGTCGTTCTCAGCAAACATCACATCAGTAACGCGCTCCTGCAGATTCCTACTCTGCAACATCAGGAGCATTCGTCCTTCCCCATTGACTGGATGGAGCAGGTCCTCATCCAGGCTCTTGTCATTACATTACATTATAGTCATTCAGCAGATGCTTTTATCCAAAGCGACTTACAAAGGTACTTGACACTATGTGGGGATTGAACCTACAACCCTTAAACTGAGAGTCTGAGGGTCATCTCTTGACTACTGCAACTCCCTCCGCCATCAGACCTCTGGAGCTTGTTCAGAAAGCTGCAACTCGTCTGGTGTTCAACCACCCCAAGTTCTCCCACAACCGCCTTCTCCGTTCTCTCCACTGGCTCCCTGTAGCAGCTCATCCAGGTTAAGACTCTGGTGCTAGCCTATAGCACCAGAGACCTCTGCCCAACCACTTCGCTCTGCTGCCTCGAGGCGACTGGTCGATCTACCCAGTCACAGCTTTTCTCTGTCCTGGCCCCACAGTTGTGGAATGAACTCCCCACTGATGTCAGGACAGCAGTCGCTGTCCATCTTTCACCACAGGCTGAAAACCCACCTCTTCAACTTGTGGCCTCTGCTCAATGCCCTTATGGAGGTGGCAGCGGCAGAAGCCTTGGGCGTAACTGCTGCTCAGCTGACCAACAGTACAAAATAACCTTGTATCAAGAAGGGAGCCTGTCAAATTGTCCAAGCAAGCCCAGAGGCCTGGCTCTTGATGATTCTATGGATAGACTTTTCATTGATATCTAGCATATTCTTTAAAATTATCATATGATAGAAAGGAGAATGAAGTTAAAGAGCATTTTCATTCAGGATGCTCATTATTTGTGAGCTGTTCATGTTGTCATGATGTCATGTTGACATCCTGCTCCTCCAGAATAAATAGGGTATCACAATGAAATAGACAATATTTGAAATTCTCTTGAGGACACTGTAATGATGTGATTCAGAAGTGACTGATGATTGTGAGTCACTTTCAGTCTGAAACTTACAAAGGTGGGAGCCAGAAGAAATGCTGGAAACTAACACTGTCTGGTTCAAAACACTCTTTATTTTTTATTGTGATTGTGGTTTAATACCACAAAATATCAGTTATTGTAATAATGTGATATAACACATTCTGGAATGAGTTCTTTATAAAGCAGTGTGTCTAATCAAATACATTATGTCTGTATTTATGTGTATTAAGATACTTATTTTCTACCTCTCTCTGTGAATTTTCAACTCTGTTTCACAAATTTCAGTTTTGAGCTTCAGCACATATGAAGCCATTTTGTCATATTGTTAACATGCCATTAGGGAACATAAAAAATACTCATTTCCAGTTCCAGTGTGATCATATACAAAATTTCTTATGGGGAAATCAAGCCTTCAGAGCTTTGAACCCAACCACCAGAGGGCGATGGCCAGGGCTGGGTGGGGGCTGGTTACATATAACAGGATAATACTGAGAGGGTAACTGTAATCTCTCATTGATCTGATATCACAGATATTTGATTGCACAACACCCACTTTGAGAAACGCTTGCAGTGGTTCTAAAAGTAGGGTACGGGGATTTCAGGGTTTCAGGGAGTCCCCAGTCAAATAGTTCACAAGAAATCAGCACAATGAGAATGTATAATGACTTTTCTGATCAGAGGTTTCACTTTCTACATCATCTCATCTCCCCACTCACAGTAGAGGTGCAATTCTTATCTAATAGTGTTTCTTGGCCTAATGAGAATCTATATAGTGATATATCACATGATCTATTGTATAGTGGACTCTACTTCTACTGGGATTGAAGTCAGACAGCTCTCTCATCCTGGGACCTAGGCTTATCACATTGCTTATCACATGGAGAACCCCAGGAAGAAGTTAGATGGCAAGATTCGGGTGAAGGTCACAAAGTACGGCTGAGTTAGTGTTTAAGTCACCTGTGAAATGTGTGTCAGTATGTACTGTGGTATTATGTCAGTTGTCAATATGGCATTGCACCAATGTCTCCAAGACTACTTCCTGGTGATTAAAGTGATTCGGACTCATGAATAGTAGTCTCTTAGTGTAAGGGAATCTGATGTCAGGTTAGGGATGGTTTAGGTTGGTATTTAACTCTGTTATAATCATCAACAGTAGTTTCTACTGGTGGCGTTCTCCAGTACTCCTCCAGACCTAACACCAGGGACAGTGCCATCGCCGCCATCTGCAACACAACACAACACACTGGGTCAGGAGAGAACGAGCGATAGTGTGTGTGTGTGTGTGTTTTTATTGCCTTGCTCAGCCTGCCTGATGCTAGGTGTGGTGTGGTATAGCCTCAAATAAATATTTAGTGACAGCTGGCTACCTTGATCAGTATGTGGAGATTGTAGGCTCATTGATTGGTCAGGGATCTTCTACTCCCACTGTACCACTGTAATGCCACTGAACTGGACACTCTCTAGACTTTGGCTACACCTTGAAATCCTGTCCATGAATATCACAAACAGGTGAGGGGACAACGCACATCATTTTCAGATTACAATTTCAACAACTTGACTTAATGCCAAGAATGTGAACATTCACTCTCACTCATGTGAGTGTGTAAGGACCAAGCGGCTTGCAGCAGCACCAGTACCCCATGCTCCAGCAGCACCTCCCACACGATGCATTGGTGAACATGGTTATAGACAGGATTAGTTAACTTCCAGACTGTTCGATGATGGTCCACTGTTCCATTACCTGGACATTGGTCATCCTGAATCTGAGTCTCCTTTACAGCACTTGATCCCTCCATAGTTGGAATGCCTTCAGACCTATTTTCCAGACATAGGGTCTCTTGAGGAGGCAGACAGGAGGAACGCCTCCCCTTTCATTCTCGCCTGTTTCGGAGCTGTGTGTGTTTGGCTTGTAAGTTTCAATTTGTCACTTACTGTGCTCGGAGAAAACCTTCCTGCCAGCATACCTACACGACTCCAATTCATTCTTTATTGGGGTAAATTGGTGAATGGAGCGAATCTACAGTGGTTCAATAAAGGGGGATGGGCCAGTCTTCTCGGCTGCAGCCTAGACGGGCAAGGCGCTTGTATTTTTACATATAAAGTTACATAATGCAGCTTTAGTAATTGGGGTGGTGTATCTGGTTGCGCCTTTGACTGGTTTACCTCATACTTTTCTAAGGGTTAGGGTTTCATCCTGTGCTCTGCTGACATGTGGGGTGCCCCAGCAGTCAATTCTAGGGTCTATTTTGTTTTCTTTGTAAACCACATTTTTATCATTGTTATGTGGATGACACACAACTTAATATTTCTTTAAAACCAAATGAACTCAATGAAGTTGCTACAGTGCATGACTATCAGGCTGCAGTTAAAAATTGGATGGGCATGTCCACATTTTCAACAACTTAACTGATAAAACGTTTCTTGTTTTAGGTCCTGATCATAAAACTGGCATAATCAAAGAGCCCTCTGATCCCCAACATTAAGTTGCCATCTAAAACATTTGGGGTCATCTTTGACTGATTTCCAAATTCTTCTGATTATTTATAAGACATCAAATGGTCTGGCCCCATATATATTATTGATCTCACACAAAGTTGCAAGGTCACTTTTTATTATCTGTTATGTTGGAATTATCTTTATTTCTGTTAGTTTCTTTGTAACTCCAGTTTTGAAAGGTGCTATATAAATAAAGACTTAATTACTTGCTTACCCTCCAATCCCCTTATTTAAAGACAGGGATCATCACTCCTGTCTGCCAGTCCAAAAATTTACACAATGTTGAATACATGTGTCAGCCATGACACTCCAACAACATCCACAGCCTTCCACATTTCAGGACAGATCTCATCCACCCCTGGCTCCATGCCACTGACTATCCCAGTGACCTCTGACAACGAGATGGGCTCATAACTTCCAGAATCTCTTCCTGAACAGAGAGCATGTCTGTCAGGTTTAAAGGTTCCCCACAATGTCCCCAGTTAGTCTGAAAGTTGCTCATTAAACAAGGTGCTCTGGTACCATGTAACCATGCATTAAAATCAATATTTTTCCATTAAGCTATATTAACAGTCTAGATTTGGCTTGGGTTAGAGTTATACCGGGGGCAAAATGTATAGATGATGCGTACACACAAAAAGTGGGCGTACACCACTTTCCACACAGAATTCAGAATTTATAACAACTCAAATGTGTGTACTTGTGTGTACAATGTAGTGAAAGAAAAAAGCTCTAAATCACCCAAATTCACACTTTTTTGCCAACTCACAATATCACACTAATCAGACTCAAAAGACAGTGATATTGTGAGTTGACAAAAAAGTGTGAATTTGGGTGATTTAGAGCTTTTTTCTTTCACTCCATTGTGTCTATAGCTTAAAGAACCTTCACTATGATTACATAGTGATGTGTGAGTGGTTAAATGTTTTTTGACAAGCCTTAATTTTCTGTCATATTACATTACAGTCATTTAGCAGATGCTTTTATCCAAAGCAACTTACAATAAGTGCATTCAACATAGGTGGACAGGAGAACTACTAGTCACCAGAAATTGTAAGTGCATCTCCTTCCTAAAGAAGCATCTAAGAGCAGAAGATAAATGTGCAATAAGTTATCTACCTACTTTTATTTAAACAAATGAGACAAATAAGTGAAGCAAATAAACAAGAGCTAAGAGGAAGGGTCAGGGTAGTGTTTCTTGAAGAAGTGGGTTTTCAGCCTGCGGTGGAAGATGGGCAGCGACTCTGCCGTCCTGACATCAGTGGGGAGTTCATTCCACCACTGTGGGGCCAGGACAGAGAAGCGCCATGACGGGGTTGATCGGCCCCCAGGGGCCTCGGAGCGACAGGGCCGCCAGTTGCCTCGAGGCAGCAGAGCGAAGTGGTTGGGCGGGGGTGTAGGGCTTGACCATGGCCTGGAGGTAGGAAGGAGCTGTTCCTTTCACTGCCCTATAGGTACCAGGGTCTTAACCTGGATGAGCTGCTACAGGGAGCCAGTGGAGAGAACGGAGAAGGAGGTTGTGGGAGAACTTGGGGCTGTTGAACGAGCTGCAGCTTTCTGAACAAGCTCCAGAGGTCTGATGGCAGACTTCATGAGGAAGGTTGTCACCTTTCCTGCAGCTTCAAGTTCCTCTTCCTCTCTCTCCCTTTCTTTCTCCCTCC
>OOFE01023645.1:5343-22374 GCA_900323365.1 Monocentris japonica | reverse complement strand
TTGGTTTTGCAAGTATTGTTTCAGTTTCATCAAGTCTAGTTTTTATTTTCATTTCAGTTAATGACATTTTGTAACTCCTACTTTTCATTTTGGTCTGTAGAGGTCTGTTGTCCTGGTGTGTCAGTAGCCACTGTACTACTATGTTACTCTGTAGAGGTCTGTTGTCCTGGACCATGTGTCAGTAGCTACTGACACATGGTCCAGGACAACAGACCTCTTACAAACTAACATAGTAGTACAGTAGCTACTGACACATGGTCCAGCTAGCTCTCCCAGACTCCACACGTCAAAAACCTTGGGGTGAAATTCGACCCTTCCCTCTTGTTTGAGTTTTACCATCTTCGCAATATTGTCAAGATTCAACCAATACTAACCCATACTAACTCGTACTAACCCAACCCATACTAACCTAACACTAACCCATACTAACCTAACCCTAAGCCATACTAACCTAACCCGTACTAACCAAACCCATGCTAACCCATACTAACCTAACCCATACTAAGCCATAGTAGTAGTATTTTAGTACACGCCTTTATATCATCGCTACTGACACATGGTGCAGGGTAAAGGCCGACGTATACTTCTGCGTAGATGCATGTCTACGCAGAGCTATGCAGCAGGGTTTTATGGGTAAGCGTAGCCCACAGATGGGTTGACGTGCACACCTCCCAAATCTCAACGCCTTGTGGCGGTCGTGTGCATCAAACAAATGCTGATTGGTTGAGCAGGGGAGTCTAGCCGGTAGCGTCGGGGGTTTGGCCAAGACCCAAAACCAACTAAATCAAACGGAGAAAAGCAACGGAGCAGTTTGAGGAGCGGCTCTGATGGAAAAAAAAAAAAAAAATAGACACTGTCAGTCTGTCTAGACTGATATGGATAGTTGGCTGTGCCAGTCATATCATCTACATATAGACAATTGACTATACATGCCTACTTATAGATGTTAACCATGCCAAGTTGTTCAAGGCCATGTCTGAATTCTCTGGATTCATTCCCTGTGCTGGACCTGATCAATAGTCTGATGAATGAGAGTCAGATTAAATGGGGGTTGATTACCGATGCCTGGAGTTTATTGAATTCTGACTGGAACTGAGGATCTGCTCTGTAGAGGGGCGTCACATTCAGAAACATCTCCTCCAGAACACTATCCATCTACAGAATAGAGTCAAGTAGGGTAGAATATAGTATGGTGTAGTATAGTAGAGTAAAAGATAGAATAGTTAAAGTATAGTTGAGTAGAATACAGTAAAGTATAGAGGAGAGAAGAATAGAGACAGACAGAAAATTATAATTTATTAACTGTTCATTTGAATTTAGTTTGCAGTTTACAAAAAAATCATTAATTCATTTGTAAATCAAAATAAGTTCAATTGAGTTTGGCCATCATCAAACCCTTCAAGTCCACTCTCTCATTGGAGTCTATAATATAGAATCTATAACATCAGATACTAGTGAATTGATCTAAATCCTTCATTGCTCTGTAATGGTTGAAATAAACTCTTAATCTTGCATTTAGCATCCTGATAAAAAGAATCTGCATCAAAATCTATGGACTGCTCAACTTTTTTTCCTGTTAACATAAATAGACATTTTTGTTCAAAAGTTAACATTTGACTTTCAAGTTCTGGATTAGCACAGAAATGAGGTCATTTACAGCCAGTCCCTCCACACTGGTCTCCCACCATCACTCAAGCCCAAATTAGCTCTCCATATATGAAATACTAGATATAAGATATAAAATACTTTTGTCAATGTTACCTCAGTCTGCCATTTCTAAAAAAGGACCTGTGTACTTTCCAAAATCAGGAACCAACACTGGAAAGAGGTTGTCAAGCCTAGCTGTGGATAGCAAATCATCCTTCGTGTGCCCACGTGTATTGCCATTGTTTTTTCTAAAAACATCTTCATGCATCACACAGCTTGTGTGACTCGATTACGCGTTTAACCCTCCTGCTATGTTTGTCTGTCAGGAAAATGATAAACGTTATCTTTACCTCTATTACTGACTTTAATCAATATTTAGTATATTGTTTTGTTTTCTTTAAGATTATTTATTGGAAATGTTTGCTGATATTTGACAGTTAACAGCAGAAAGATTGTGAGAGAGGAGGGATGACGTGACAAGGGTGGGGCAATTCCAAAGGCATCCATCCACCAGGATGGCTGGGCGTGCAATAGATGACACAACAAAATATAGTGCAGGCATAATAATAATATATATTTATATAGCTCTTATCAAACAGATTTAGAAAGTGCTTCACAAAACAGCCGGCAACAGGAATAAAGAGTAAAGAATAAAGAGTAAAGAATAAAGAGAAACACTAAATACAAAAATAAATGCAACAAATAAAAATAAAACATTCTAGCACAGAAAGATAGATCAAACAATCCAAATATAAGAAAATAGTAATAGATTTAGTAAGAGATTTAGAGATGACACTGAGCTGGCTAGCCTGATCTCATCAGGTAATTTGTTCTTTAGGGGCCCTGATTGCCCTGAGCCTTAAAAGTGATTGGTGAGTCTGGCTGGACTAATTGCAATGTGAGATGTGATAAAAAGCATCAGTCAGAGGCAAATTTTATGGACAGGCAAGGCAGGCAACTGCCTGGGGCCCAAGCGAGGGGCCGCCAAGGGCTGACTGACTTTAGTCCATAGCAATGTTTCAAAATGTGGGAACTGCCCTAAAACCACAGATGTGTAATTTGAAACAACATCAAAAGGAAACCTCCCTAAAGGGACCCCATCTCACTGCTGTGACTTGCGCTAGTTTTGAAGTGCATCAAAACAAACCAAAAAGGATAGAGGAATTATCCATCCGGAGTGAAAAAAGAGGACAGTGTTAAGTGGAGCACATTATGACGATTAAGGATGATAGTAAATAGTGAGTCAAAAAGTTAGCAAAGGTGCTCTTTTTTTTGCATGATGTCATGTAGCCTAACTAACGTGACTAACACTATCTAACAAGCTAACAGAATTTAGCTTGCTAGATAGAATTTGCTTTTTTTGCATGCAGTTATCCTAAGCGGCTAGTTAACTTTTATTGAAGCTTAATATACAGTAACAATAAGGAAAGTTATTTGTTTAGCCTGAAACCATGCTTGTTACCTCTGTCAGCTGGCTTTGCCCCAAATCTAAATATACAGTATGAGCCTTGAGCAGGTTCATTATAATATAAATAAAATAGTAATTCTGCTGTTTGTGAAACTGATTAAACTTATAATTGAATGAAATATTAATTTGAAAAGAAGCTGATAGAATAACTGTAAATAAAGTCATTTTCCTATAACTAATTGTATGATGACAGCCATGTCTAGGGAGAATACTAAAATTGAAATAAAAATGAAGGAATATTCATAAGAATCATTTTGGGAATTGATATATTATCTAATATAAATTTACTTTCTTAATATGCTGCTAAAATTAGTATCATAGACTATACCACTTTCTTAATAAAATAATAATAAAAGTAATAAAAGACTCCCTCAGGTCAACATGTCCCAGGACAGACTTTCAGGACTGAGTGTAATGTCCACAGGTCTTTGGACCTGGAGGACATAGTGGAGGACATAGTGGCCAAGGCCCATAAGCAGCACTTCAAATCAATACTTAAATGGTATTGACAAACACTGGCCTCACAATGTGAGTTTTGTTTTTTAAGAGTTTTTAAGTTATTGACAGTTATCTTCATTTTTAATATTTTTATATTCTGTTAAGAAATGTATTTATTACATTAGCAAACGTGTTTTAAGTAACATAATGGGATGTCATGGCTTGCAGAGTTGTGGGTGTGTCCTTTGGAGCTCTCCATGCCGCTGATTCCCCTCAGCTGATTACATCACATCAGTATATAAGCCTTGCCCTGAGTTTGATTAGTTGCTAGTTTGTCTTCGTATGTTCTGCCACTGCAACTCTTACTTACACTCATGTCTAGTCTTAGTTCAGTCCTTAGTTCCTGCTTACCTGTAATTGCACCTGTTGTCTTTACTCACTAGTAAAGATTATGTTTAATTCCTGCCTCCAGTCTCCTGTCTGCTCTTGGGTCCGCTAGAGTACCTAACCACTAACGTCACAATATTATTCAATAGGCTAGAAAACTGGGTTGGACTTTCTGGCACTGTCCTTAATTGGTTCAGGTCCTATCTAAAAGACAGGAATTATTTTGTCTCAGTTGGCAACTTTGTCTCTGAAAAAGTTAATATGAAATGCGGTGTCCCCCAAGGATCAATTCTCGGCCCCCTGTTGTTCAATTTTTAGGAAAGGTACTTTATTTGTCACATACACATACATGCAGTGAAATGCTTTTTTCGCATACCCCTGACTAGATATATACACACAACATATTACACCACACACATGCATTTTTCAGGTCAGAGGTCAGAGCACAGGCGTCAGCCAATGAACAGCGCACCTGGAGCGGTTTGGGGCACCTTGCTCAAGGGCACTTCGGCAGTGTTGGTGGGCACCGTAGCTGTGACACCAGTCATTTTCGGATCACCAGCTCACAGCTGGAATACACCCCCCTGGTGGTGCCGGGGATCGAACCAGTGACCCTCTGGTCACGGGTTGGTCTCTCTAACCGCTAGGCCAACCTGCCGCCCCAAAAATTTTTTTTACATGCTACCCTTGGGCCAAATTCGGCAAAACAATAATAAAACATACCATAACTATGCAGATGACACCCAAATCTGCACAACTCTTTCACCTAGTTATTATGGTCCCATCAACTCACTGTGTCAATGCTTTGCTCAAATCAATGATTGGATGCAAGAAATTTTTCTTCAGCTAAATAAGGACATAACGGAGGTACTTGTGTTCAGTGTCCATAATGAAACTCTGAAAGTCAGAGCTCACCTTGATTCCCTATCTTTACAGACTAAATGCCAGGCCAGAAATCTGGGTGTAATATTAGATGCTGATGTGAAATTCACCACCACAATAACAAAGTCAGCCTATTATCATCTAAAAATCATTAATCAGAGGATTCATGCCCAAACAAGACCTAGAAGAGCTTATCCACGCTTTGGTCTCCAGTATCCAGTAGACTGGACCATTGCAATGGTCTTGTCTGGACAGCTGGAGCCAGCATGTCAGTTTGTCAAAGTCCAGTTCTTCAACACTGGCTGCTGCTCCAGGCTGGCGGCCACACTGTCTAACACAGAAACCAGCTACACTCAACTGGATCGCACAAACAAAGCAAAAGAAAAAAAAAATAGAAACTCACAACGAAGCACACGCTGAAAGTCCACACTCTGTTTACTCACTGCGATCATCCACTCCGAGTGAGACAGACAGATGCAGAGAGAGAGAGACAGGTTAGGGTTAGAGACAGGGACAGGACTTACCTGTGCTTGAACCTGAACCAGCGGTGAGGCAACCACCATCAGAGCCACAAACTCCACAAACATCAGAGCAGAAAACTGCAGAGAAAATTAATGTTAACACTGCCTTGCTGTATGCGTGTGCGTGTGCGTGTGCGTATACGTATGCGTCTCACCACCAGCAGTAGAGGTTTGGTGTCTGTAGTTGCAGTACAGATGCCCAGTATAGACAGGACCACCGTGACAGGACCAAACACCCTCAACACCAATAAGCCATGACTACTGCTCCATTGGTCCAACTGGGAGAGAGACAGAGAGACACATTACTAACCCTAACATCCTAACCCTTATCTACTGGTGACCACTTGGAGCTGTCCAGAACAACCACTCCTCTACTGGTGGCCACTGTGAACTGCCCAGTACAACCACGTCTCTACTGGTAGCCACTGGGAACTGCCCAGCACAACCACTCCTCTACTGGTGGCCACTGAGAACTGCCCAGTACAACCACTCCTCTACTGGTGGCCACTGGGAGCAGCCCAGTACAACCACTCCTCTACTGGTGGCCCTTGAGCTCCACTGCAGCTGTTGGGGGTTTCAGTGCCTTGCTCAAAGGCATCTCAACAGCATTGTTGTTCCTTAATCAAACATCTGGCTTAAAAACAGTAAAAACCTTATTTTTTGTGCTTGTTACCTCAGCAGGTTGTGTGTTGCCGTAGCCAGAGGAGAAGCCTACACCCACCATCAGCACACCAAACACCTGGCCCAACAGCAGGAGAAAGGATACAGCAAAAAACATGACATGTTGTATTGAAAGGTAACATATTATATTATATTGTCCTAAACTACATTCACTACTGTTTAAAATCACACATCCTTTTTATTTTGTTTCATCCTCATATTGTGTGCCACCCAAGGCTTAATATGCCACAAACATATATTTGATAGGATAAGAGCATGCTATTTACAACTTTAAGTATGAAAGAGACACATTACATTAGTAATTTATTTACCTAAAATGCAGTTACAAAATGAGATTAAAAAAAAAAGAATAAAATCATCAATAACAAGTAAAAAGCGTAAGTCAAGTCAAGGAGCCCAGATGGGAAAGAAGCCATCAGCTCTTGTTTTTCTACATGTTGGAATAACTGATAGGGAGCTGTTTTTAATGTAGATGTTGGAACAGCCAGTAGAAACTCCTTGTTTTTAGTTTAGATTCAAACCACAATAAGGCTAAAAGACCCTCAGACTCATGAAACTCAATTAAAACCAAAATGCATGGTCATTGGAATTAAATAATTTATGAAAAGATGGAAGCTATGAGGTTTTCATCTGATGGCAGAAGTGACTATTTAACAATACATACTGCACTGCCTTCAGCTGGGCGTGAGACAACACAAGACTCTTTCAGGATGTTTAATGAAAAAAGAAATGCTTGATTCCAAAATGAGATCCCCAAATTGTGACTGCTACTCTCACTATATGACTGCTAACATGAAAGTAAAACTCACTGAATGTTCACATCACAATTGTCATAATTTGATTTATAATTGATATAATTGTCCTAGTTAGGCTTGTTTGTGATAAAGGCCTATAGAAATAAACTTGACTTGATCTGGATCCCGTTAGTGACAAACAAAGAACATATCATGGTTTTTAAATATTGTGCAAACAACACTAGGAAACATGTCGTCTCAAAATGGATATATGCATTTAGTTATTACTATAGATGTAATCATTACTAGCCTGTAATCTGCCCCCTGAAACTGGTTCCTATGTATTACACCCTGAACATCAAGGGCTCCATTTTCATGCTGGCACAACCGCAGCAGTCAATATTCACTAGTGCTTTGGCAATTTCATGAGGCGCCATGACAACTTTCCCCTGCCGTTGTCAGTTTGGTAATTTGGTGGACAGACTTGTGCCAAGATGGGTGGAGGTTGGGGAGTTTTGGTGTCAGTTACGCTTGTGAAGACCTCGTTAGACATAGACCTGTCCGAAATCCCACACACTGGTTTGTGCATGTTAGGTTATGTTTTACCCACATTGAGGTAAATCCGTCACCCATGGACTAGCTGAAACCTTTTTAATATGTTCAGCACAACTGACTAGTTCAGCTCTTCACCTGGGACCTGAATTCATGTGAATCAGAGACAGGAAACATGGTGACAGGTTGATATCTCAATATCACTAAATATTCTGTACTATACTGGTAAACCAGCCTGTTATGTAATCCTCTTTTTTATTATCTTTCTGACCTCATATTTAAATGGTTTCTTCTTTATTGGTCCCAGCCTCTTATATTGCGTTGTCTGCTTGTGCACTGTAGGTGAAGCTCCTCTTTAATTCATGATGTATTCATACCTCTTCCCAATCCAGTTTTACACCATCAGCCCTTGGCAGTCTATTTGAGGACATGAATGCGACTATGTCGACTCTGTACCTCTTGGACAAGAACATTTCTTCTTCTTGGGTGAAACTTTTATGGCGGTACCGCTTGTGACTTGGCGCAGTAGCATGAACCTGTCAATATGCCATTGTGCGAGCACACTGCTAAAAAAAGGGGATGAAATGAGCTGATTTGATTGGACAGCATTGAAGCCAGCCCTCACCACACCTACTGATGATGGATTCCTCTTAATACAAGCTCTTTGACCACTGAGCCTCTGGTCACTGGGCACGCCCACTTGCACCATAGACTTTAGACCTGTGCCTTGTGCTGTGCCTCAATTCACAAAAGTAGAGTCCATAGTGCCTTTTTCACACCGAGCTAACCAGAACAGTCCATAGTGGCTTTTTTCACACCGAGCTAACCAGAACAGTCCATAGTGGCTTTTTTCACACCGAGCTAACCAGAACAGTCCATAGTGGCTTCTTCACACCGAGCTAACTAGAACATTTCAATATGTCTAGATCACATCCAGCATCCAAATATCTTGTCAGCTTACCAGTAGCAGCACATTGAAGCTGATGGACAGTCCTCGCATGTAGCTCCTGCACTTGGCCATGGCTTAGATGAATAAATAGCACTCTCTCCCCTCCCCTCAACTAAAATAGACTAGAACAGCATAAAATAAAGTAGAATAAAATAGAATAGAGCAGAGCAGAGCAGAAAAGAACAGACCTCTGTCTCTCTCTGGTCCTACGAGACTGACCAGAGTGATTTAAGTTGTTTAGCGATGATCTCAGGCTGCACATGTGGAACATGACCAAGTAAGGAAGCTTGGCTGGACTGAAATATAGACACAGACTAGTGTCACAGAGGGGGGGATGGCGAGATGAGGAAGAGAGAGGCGGAGGCATGAAAAGGAGAGCAGAAGGACTGAAGAAGAGGAGGGATGAGGAAGAAAGAGAAGGAGGCATGAAGAAGACAGAATGGGGTAAAGACAAGAGGAGGGATAAAGATGAGAGAGGAGGGATAAAGAAGACAGAAGTAGAGAGGGAGAAGAGGGAGGAGAGGATGGATGGATGGAGTGATTAGACAGAGAGAGGGAGCAAGAAAGTCTGGTGGTCTGTTTATAGTGTCTATAAACACCTGTGTGCTATAATGAACCACAGAATAGAATAGAATATAACAGAATACAACAGAATAGAATAGAACAGAACAACCCAGTCTGGTCTGTCTAGAAACACCATATATTTAACCACAGACATCTGCTGACTTTAAAGAATAGAACAGAATAGAATCTATAAACACTTCCTCCGGCTGAGGAGGAGAGGGAAGTTATGCTCTCTGTCTCTACAGAATTAAAATCTGACTCATTTCATTATTTATTATTGTTTTTGTTTTCACTAAATAATAATAAACTAATATTCAATAACATTCATGTTTTAAAAGCAAAAATGATCAATTAGCTACCTGATTTGCTCCACTATACATGCATGTAATAGACAGATACAGTATCTATCTATCTAACGCCATCTTGTGTCAGAAAGTGACCTTCCTCCCTGAAGTTCTGGGTAAATGACTTCTCTCCTCCATCGCTATTATTTTAACAGTTAAACCAAAATATTTAACATTTAACAAAATACTTACAGTATTTTGCTGAATTGAACAATTATATATCTACATTTTATGTTTTGAAGTCACAGCTGAAATTAAGTTGTGACTTATGAGATTGGGTAATCTTATGTCAATATTAGTAAACTTTTTTTATTAAGCAATTCTGTAATAAAAATGTTTGTTTTATTGTTAATTGTCTGATTATCTTAAGCCCTCCAGTGCTTAATTTTTCAGGGTTTTTCTAACAAAAGACAAATTTAGTCAACTAGCAAAATGGTATAATTTGTATAATTTGTATAATTTGCAGACCTGCCAACCTGTACTGTGCATCCTATGTGTTATTTATTAGTTTGTAGGTTACAGTATGCCATACCATTTCAGTTTTGACTTAATACATAAAAATGGTGTACAGGTAATTCAGGCTCAAAACAAGGATTCTACGCAGTTGTGGCCATTAAGATTTTATTCAACTGCTGATTTTTTTTCAGCTCTGTTCACTAAGTCTGTTTTTTTGCCTCAAATTATGACATAAAGATCTTGTTATTACGGGATAAAGATCTCAATATTAGGAGAGAAGGAGCTCAAATCTAGTGGCCATGATGAGGAGGAGCAGATCAGTACACCAATGCATGCACTTTATATCTATGAAGCACAATGCCATAACCCTACAGTCTTAAGATGCCTGCACAAAGGGGATAAACTATACTATAAAATATACTATGACAATAATATCTATATTACTCAAAGAGGCTCTCCCAATGCCTTAAACCAAGATGGAAATAAAACTTGATTCAATCAAATATCCATCTATCACTGAGCCTGCCTCAATGCCCCTCACAATGTCAACATATTTCTCTTTTTATCAAAATAACAAGATCTTCATCGCAAAATAATGAGAAAAGGAAACCTACTAACGATTTCATGTCCTTTTTTACTCACAAAATCATACTAATTAGAGATGAGATCACCAATATACTCTCCACTCGTGGTGCCGTCTCACCCCTGAAAAGTTCACGTGGTGTTTCCTGGTCTTTTTTCACAGTTTGATTTAGTTTCCTTAGACCAGAGTTCCTCAAATCCAGAGTGTCCAGAGTGCTGCTGGTTTTCTCTCCTACCAGGAAGTTAATTGCATTCACCTGGCATCCCAGGTCTTAATCAGTCCCTGATTAGACAGCTAGAATGGAAACTACCTGGCAGAATAGAAAACCAGCAGTACTCTGGACCCCGAGGCCCGGATTTGAGGAACACTGGTCTATACTCTTCGGTGCATAGTCTTTTGAGTTGATTTTTCATTTAACTCTCAGAGAGCGGGCCTCTTAAACTGGCAAGAAGACATGTTTGGGAGGAATAAAAACACAGATTTGAGCGTCCAAGTAAACTTCCTGATCTTACAACACAGTGACTGGCATTATGGGAGCAGTATGTATCTGATAAAATGTTTGTTTCCCCTCTGCAGAGCACCCATACAGCCATTTGATTGACACACTGAAAGATGGCAGGCTCAAGTTCTTCAATCCACAGAAACTCAGTGATCCAAGATATGGTGAGTCCAGGCCCTCTGACCAAAAGAACAGACCCAGATCTTCAGCAAATGTTTTGAGTTCTCAAGATCAACTAATAGTCTAATTGTCTATCCAGTAATCTATCTAGATGCTTAAAAGGGGTAGAGGAAAATAACTTAAAATAATAAACTTCCTTTCACTGTTTCCAGCAATACAATTTGATGATGTCAATGTGTATATTTCTGGATATCATGCAGGTGCTAATACATGTCTTGGCCTACATCATTTACGTTGTGTTATACAGTCTAAATTTTAAGCTTGTGTGTCTCAACTGGGTCCCAGTGTCAGCATGCAGACGTGTATATAAGAAAAGATCCTACCATTCAAAAATACCCATAAATTAGCTTCCCAATTAAATTCTGGATTTTATCTATAAGGGCCTTCATTGGATTGCAACTTCCAAAAAGTTAAGGTGCAAACCCAGTTGATAATCACTGTTTTATGTTACCGGGACAGTGGACAGGTAATGAGCAGTCTGAGGATTTAATCAGGGATTGTTTCCTGTGGGAAATTAAATGCTGTCACCTTTTTTTTCCCGCTCCCTCTGTTTAGAGAAGCTGCCTCTATCCATCCGTGTCTTATTGGAGGCGGCCATTCGTAAATGTGATGGCTTTTACACGAAAGAAGAGGATGTCCAGAACATTCTGGATTGGCAGCAGCAGCAGAATATAGCCGAGGTGCCGTTCCCTCCAGCCCGGGTCCTTCTTCAGGACTTCACGTGAGTTTTACAGAGTTTACATCAATACCATTGATTCATGGCAATAACCTGTTCTGAGTAGCAAAGCGTAAGCATCAGCCAATACCAAATACTAATCCTATCAAATACAGTGACAGAATAATATGTGTGTCACTGAACAAAAATGATTGAAACCCAATCATTTTCCTTCATCTAGAGACAGTCCCAAATTGGTGATGGGCCACAGGCAAAAAAAACTGATCTACACTGATAATGTAGAAATTAGAAAAAAGTAGATATTAGCTTGTTAGATCTTGAATCATCATGGTGTTTATTAATGTACCTTTAAAATAAGTAAGTTATCTGAAAATTGTAAAAGCTCTATCAGAATTGCTACTCAAATACAATTCTATTGCATTGTCCAACTACAATATCCTATAAATCTCCGGAAGGCTAAATTTGGCCCACGGGCCCTACTTGGATTAGCGATGATGTATTTTTTGGTTCACTTCCACAGGGGCATTCCTGCCTTGGTGGACCTGGCAGCCATGAGGGACGCAGTGGCCAAACATGGTGTGGACCCCGGCCTGATCAACCCTACGTGCCCTACCGACCTCATCGTAGACCACTCGCTACAGATTGACTTCAGCAAATGGTGTGTTAGCATTTTCACTTTCATCAAGAGTATAGTGAGTGGGAGTTATAGTCAAAGTGAGAACGTAGAGGTTCAGTGTCTTAATCAAGGACATTTTGAGATGGCACAAGGCTGTTCATGTGTGATGAAGTGTTGTTTATTTTCTACATTGCCCACAATGCCTTTCAATAACCCCCAGAAAACATGCCTGAACTTGTTGCATTCAACTGTGGGTTATACATGTAGGTGGAGAGAGCGATAGTGATAACAATAGTGAGAGCACAAGAGCAAGTCATTCCAATCACGTTTCTCCCTGTATGATTGTTGAACGTCAGTCTAGTAAGAAGCCCTTGCTCTTTGATTCTGAGGGACTGACACCAAAACCTGACATTTACCATTGATGATTGAGATAGCTGAAATTGTTTCTGCTATCAACCTCTATTGCAGCCGTACTGAAATTATCTTGATATGATACGTCATCTACATTGGAGTAGTAAATGAGGGAATTCCAGGTACATTGCCAATAGATGTTTTAGGGTGGATTTTTCTTTTAACTTGATTCTAGTATCCCACCGAAGTACCAGTCTCTAAAAAGTAGAGTTACTACTACCGTTCATGATTACTAGCATGATTCAAAGTGGAAGTCGAAATCAGTCCCACTTTATTATTCCATAAAATGTTGAGTTAGTTATTTCGGCCATATTAGAGGCTTGATAAGCATGGTGGTCTACTTGCAGAATTTAGTTTATTCTTGGTTTTGTCAGTCGAACACCTGCACTCATACCAGCCATTTTTTGTCACATTTTGTCCACAGTGCCATACAGAACGCCCCCAACCCCGGCGGAGGGGAGAGCCAAACCCAGAACCAGGGCCCTCCTCGTTCCACAGCCGTCAGACCTCTGTCCAGAGGAGGTTCACAACATGGGGGCCAGCGGGGCTCCTGTAGGAAAGCTAGCTGTAGTGAACCCCCAGCTTCCCCGGGTCGACCTCCAAGCTCTGTCCAGCAGATAGAGAATACACCCCTTCTCTGCCCTTTCCACCTGCAGCCTGTCAATGAGTAAGTTGGGAAGCAACACCACACACACCAATACAGGAAAGAGGAGAGCTCACAGACCTTGTTTTTGTTTGTTTGCTTATTTGTTCATTTTCCAGCCTGTCTGTCAAATGCAATATTGCACCACTGTATGGATTTTGAGAAAACTGCATTCTAGCAAATTCAAAATTACACTGATTAGCCACAGATTAGCCAAATGTTACACAAGCGATATCTTGCACACCACTGACGAGATTTTGACGAAACTTGGTCAAACTGGCTGACTGGACCAGAGGAGGTTAGCATCATTCTTGGGGGAAACACCATGGTTACTGTTGCCTTTTTCTTTATTTCTCTGAAGAACTGAAACAGCCCTGAAGAACCAGGAGCTGGAACTGAACAGAAACAAAGAGAGGCTGCAGTTCTTTAAGGTACGCCATGCAGCACAGCTCAGTGGGCAAGGTTAGGTGTATTTCAGATAGGGAAAGTCAGAGAATTTGTTAAATTGGCCTGGCAAAGTCAGGGAATTCAGCAAATGAGTTACTTTGATATCAAAAATCTTACTTAGACTGTCTTGTTCTGTTTGATTTCATAGTACTAGGTAGTGGTTAGTAGCAGTTATTTGTCATTCTCTGAGAGTTTTGGGACTGACAACCAGAAAAAACAAATAGATTTTGGATCATGGAAATATTCCATACTAAAGGAAAAGTCATAGAACTTTGCATTTGTCCTCTTTGTGGAGTGGTAACCCTAAAGATCTCACTGTATCTGTATTGGCTTGAATAGGAGCGCACAGCTTAAGATGAATGTTGTACAAACTGTTGCCATTTTCCTCCCCCGACTGAATAGTGGTGTTCCAAAGCATTCAAGAATGTGAACGTGGTTCCTCCGGACGTGGGCGCGGTCCACCAGGTGAATCTGGAGTATCTGTCCAGGGTGGTCCAGGTCAACGACGGTTTGATCTACCCCGACAGCGTAGTGGGAACTGACTCACACACCACCATGATCAATGGTCTGGGCATCCTGGGCTGGGGTAAGCCACTTTCCACATAGTTTTCTTATAAGTTACTTGTGATTTGACGATGAAATATTGACTGTATAGTAACAGTTGTATGACTAGCATATTCTCCCCTCTGTTGTTGTACTGTGGTGTTCAAAGTGTCGACGGAGAGAATGTTATTCGTACACACTATTATTTACAAAGACAGCTTGGAGGATATTCATCTTGAGGGGGGATAAAAGGGTTCAGACAGATAGAAACATTGAGGGACAAGACAAAAGGAAAAGCACAACATAGTTCTCTAGGAAAGAAATTAAGAACAATCAAAAATGGTGCAAGAGCAGCTAATAGTGTGCAGGTTTTATCAATTTTCTACGGATTCACACACCGCCCAGCAGGCGGACTGCACATGCAAACATATCTCTACTCTTTAAAAGGCTAAACACGCCTCATGTTTTAAGCATGCTGCTTTCTTCTGCCAGGTGTTGGAGGAATCGAGTCAGAGGCCGTGATGTTGGGCCAGCCGGTGTCTCTGACTCTTCCACAGGTGGTGGGCTGTAAACTGGCGGGCTCCATCAACCCTCTGGCCACCTCCATAGACATAGTCCTGGGCATCACCAAGGTAACAGTGCTCTGCTCTTTGCGTAGTTAGGAATTTGTTTCTTGACTTGTCCTTCTGAGACACATACATGTGCACATTTCACTAGAGGAGGACACTGGTATATCCAAGCACTAGCCTATTGAAATGTCTGCGTTATGTGGTGACGGAGTGCTCTAAATTCATTCCACAGTGTATTTTGGAACGTCTTTGCATGTAGGATGAGTGTTCTGCACTGTGTATACCACTAAGTAGGGTGTAGGCCAGCTTGTCGAGATGTCATCTTGTGGTAGCAGGAAGACAGGGATCTAAAAACAAATTATCTCTTCTACCTGCCTCATTACAAACCTGGTAGTCCCGTCTGATTGCTGGAATGTTGCAATGCGACATTCTTTTACTATGATTGACGCAACCTTTTAATGTTGTATCATACTGTTTTGGAAAGTCGTACACACACACACACACACGATGAGTTCCTCTTCCATCTTTGGAAACCCATGCATACCTCACATAAAGCTACAATCTAATTGGAAGCGCTTTGAAAAAGGTCAGCTGCAAAATGGGTCAAAGTTTAAATAATTTTAACTTTGAGCGCAGGTAGTCAGTGGAAATTTTGAGCAGTGCCCAAAGTCAGCTTTGACTCAGAGGTCAAGTTTTTAACAAACAAGCCTCAAAGGGCTTTACAGGCAGGCAGTTGCACAAAAGAGGTGGGTGCCAGTGCCCTCTTCATAGGAAATCAATGGCTCAAAAGCAAAAGCAATTTTGTCAGTGATCATAGACACATTTCACCAGAGGGGTTGCCCTTGTCCAGTTTGCCCCTTGAGTCATTCAGCAGTATTGAGTCACCACAGCTTGAAATTTGCCATCCCTGCTGCAAGATATGTGAAAGTGAAATTAACACTATGATAGTTTAGCCCCATTTTCACCTCAAAACACATTCAAGGATGGTGCCAAAGTTTATAATCATCAAACAGTAACTCACTAAGAACAGCTTTAGCGTTGCGAACTGCACTAGAATAAGAACTGAAACTGTGACATCAACAGATGCGGTGCAAAAATCTAAATTACCCACAAGCACCACTGCTCCAAAAAATAATGGATAATGGATGGCACCATTTGCAGGAAACTTTTACTACCTGCCAATGTGTATTGAGGTATCATAAATGCACTTAAATCCCTCCTCTGCTTGATTGATTGTGCAGCCCTTGCGGCAAGCTGGGATCGCTGGGAGGTTTGTGGAGTTTTTCGGACCTGGGGTGTCACAGCTATCAGCCCCAGACCGCACCACCATCGCCAACATGTCCCCTGAATACAATGCTACTGTCAGCTTCTTCCCTGTCGACCACGTCACACTCAAGCACTTTAAAAAGACAAGTGAGTTGCTATTCTTCATAAGATGTTTTCCTTCACAACTGCAACATTTGTGCACTGTTGGTTTGGGTGCATCAATTGAAATATTCTATGAGACCACAAAGCCAGTCTTGGATTAATTTTCACTCTCTCTTAACTCTGTGGTTCTTGGATGAATTTTTCATGTTCACAAATATTAAGACAGTTTCAGACAATACAATCAACAGATTCTGCCTCCTTTTTTAAATAAACTTCGTTAATTGGAAGAAACGTAGAGAATTCAAATGAATGAAAATTAGTATTGTCTATTTAACATTTACTTTGCATCCCTCAACCGTCCTGTTGTATTATTTTCCTTCCAGACTTTACCCAGGAAAAACTTGAATTGCTGGAGTCTTACATGAAGGCTGTAAAGCTTTTCCGAAGCTATGAGGACCCTTCAGAAGACCCGCAATATTCAGAGGTAATGATTCTCAGGGGACTGACAGTAATCTTAAATTCCTCTATTATAGTTATATATAACTGATTATAATTGAACATTAGAAGCATCCAAGAGTCAAGTGCAAGGGTCAAAAGCTGCAGTGCTCCTCACTAGATGTTACAAATATTTCTGTGTCCCTGGAATATTTGTGTTTAATAGTGAAGTGCTCGGTAAATAAATAAGAGCCAGGAAGAACAACTACATTTTTTTGCCTTGGACATCTTTGTTTCGGTTTTGTCTGATTCAAAAGGGAAAACAGATGGTGGATCAACACTCCTAATGTGCAGTGATTTTTAGAAAAACAATCTCTCATTCATTCCTAATCCAGATTCCCATTCTTTTTTTTTCTTTTTTTGGAGCCCAGAGAATCA
>OOFE01023644.1:0-10331 GCA_900323365.1 Monocentris japonica | reverse complement strand
CCCCCAAAATATCATGTTTGTTCTCTCTTATTCATGGCAGATATGAAGTGTCTAACTCCCCCCAACCCTCTTTTGTGTTTTGTTTTTTTCCTCCTCTCTTCACTGCCATTTCCTGAGTTGTGCTCTGTGCATGTCAGTAGAGGGTTTTAGGGTGTTGTGTTACAGGTACTCACTAGAGTTATGTGCATTTATACCTCAATTTACATGGTCAGGCTTGAGTCATAGGTAGAATACTAAGTAGAGAATAATGTTTCTATTATCAGCTCTACATCACGCCACTGTGACGACACTTGCGTTGTTGTGATACTGGAAATGGCTGAATGTGGATTAGGGAGGCGGGTTTTATATAGCTAGGTTTTATATTGGGTTTTAGGATGCAAAATGACACTCCGATCAGAGAAGACAATGTAATAATGCATGTAAGTATCTCCAAAGTCAGGTTTGTTTTCCTCTGCTTGTTTTGGCATGAATTGATGTAGTTTCTTTACAACCAAATGCATTCTAAAATGTTTTCAAGTTCATGTTGTGAATCATGTCTGACCGTTGGCAGTATCACTGGCTGCTGTGCCTTAAACCTAGGACTAAGGGAGTATACCCCCTTCTACGTAAAAACTTTTCAATAGTCTGTGCAATATATGCCTTAAACTTTAAATGTGTGTTTTGTACAAGCATTTCAGAGAAATAAAAGTTCAGTTTTTCATACGTCTGGGTTCTTCTATTTCTTCTTTAGTCCTTTCCTGGAATTTGGGGAATTTATGTAAAGATGGTGAGCAGACAATTGCATTGGATGTTAAAACATTTTTAAAAACCCAAAAGAGAATTTGGCAAGCGGATGAAAAGATGGTTGAGGATTATTTTAGTCCAAAGCCTCTCGGGGCATGATGGCCAGTGACCAGCAGTAACTCTGGAAGCGTAATGCCCAGTCTCCAACAGATGACATGCTTACTGGGTAGAGAAAGTAGATAGAAAATACTTTAACAGGTACTGTCATTATGGGCTGTAGAAATGTAGAGTCGTTTGAGAACAGGGAACATTTTATTTTTACCTTTTTATAAAAGTTACAAAGTTGCACTGGACTCAAACATTGAAGTTAATTTTAAAGACACGTCTTTAAAAGAAAGGATCTTTTCATTGGTCAGGCACAGATGTGGTACATCGACTTTAAAACATCCCAAACACAAACATCTAGAGTTTCTTTGTGGTCGATGGCATAAGCAGACTTGACTGAACTGGCTTACTGACTTCACTGGCTGAACAACAATTTCAAGGCTGAATTCCTTCATAACAGACATACCTGATCCCTCAACAAATGTACAAAACCAGTTGATTTGGGGGAATGTGATTTTTAGACTGACTTCTAGTAACCATTTTAAGAGAATTCTGTAATGATGCACTCAAGTGTATCATTCAAGTACTCTTCACTTTTGATTGTCAAAGCTTTACAATAGAACAAAAGGTCAATGAATTATCTCTCGTCCATCTCCATCATAGAGGGCTACAGTTATTGTAGGAGGGAGAATTTTTGCAGTACTTCTGCTGGTGTGATAGCCAATTGGCAAGAAGAGGTAAACATGACTGCTATGTAGTGCTGATTTTTGCAGCCCACATACACACACCCATGTTTTATACATCTCAAAAGTAATACCAGCTTCCCCTGCACTGATCTACAAAGGCCAGAACACAACATTTTGATGCATTTTCAACCATCCAAGTTCTTAAAGAGCAGAGGGAATGAGTTGCAAGCTGCAGTCGACCTGTTTGAGGTGCAAATACTGTGAAGGAGTGTATTGCAGAATATTGCCCTGGATCCCAAATTAATCCCAAGCCCCTAACCTTCATAAACCTGTGCAGATCTGAACAAATGCAATAATTGTAAATTACATGCCGACACCCACTTTTGTCCTATGAAGTACAAGGATATATTAATATACATTCCTATTCAATCTCTCTCAGACCTACAAGTGGCTATGAGGTAGGAACCAGGGATTGATTTGTGGTGTGTGTGTGTGGACGCGAGGCAGCCGCTCTCCCACTCTACTCATCATCCTTGTCTTTGGCGCCGTGTTTGAGGATGCGGGTGAACTCGGCGTAGTTAAAGTTGCCCTTCTTGTCGATGGGTGCCTCGCGGAACAGCTCGTCCACCTCCTCGTCTGTGAAGCGATCACCCATGGTGGTCAGCAGCTCCCTCAGGTGGTCCTCATGGATCACACCTAGATCACAGATGAAAACATCCATTAAATCTCTATGCAACGTATACGGTGAACCTGACTGAAGTGCGAAAGAGAAAACGGATAACAGCTGTTATAAGATGCCATCGTGTTAAGTATAATTTCTCTAGGTGGTCAGTCTGTCTCTCGTTCTCTCTCTATTGCTATATTTGTATCGTCTCACCAGATCCCTCCTCATCAAAGCAGGCGAAGGCGTTGCGGATCACGTCCTCGGGGTCCGTTCCATTCAGCCTCTCCCCGAACATGGTGAGGAACATGGTGAAGTTGATGGGCCCTGGCGCCTCGCTCATCATCCCCTCCAAGTATTCATCTGAGGGGTTCTTACCTGAGGACGACCAACACATCTGTTACATGGAGCCCTTCTACACTTGTTACCAAAAAGGGTTCTTTAGGCTCAGCAGAACCCTTTTTGGTGCTATAAAGAATATTTTTAGACAGTTTTTTAGACACATGGAACCCTTAAATGGTCAAACCAGCTGTATTAAAAAAATAATTTAAGAAACATGTTATTTTGTTTGTTTGTTTTGTAACAACAAATCAGAGGGTTCTTTACAGTTGAAGTCATTACAGTTCTGTATAGGTACTGCTACCCTAACCAAACTACCTTTGAGAAACTCCCTTTTTCTGTGGACATACAACCAAGCAACAGACTTGTAGCTGAAGAAAAGCTCAGTGTCATTCGGCTGAAGTCTGCTTATCTTGCTAGTAGGAACAAGGCTCTTTACCCAGAGAGGCCAACATGTCGTGCAGGTCCTCCTTGTCAATGAAGCCGTCTCTGTTCTGATCGATCATGTTGAAGGCCTCTTTGAACTCCTGGATCTGAGACTGGTCGAACATGGCGAAGACGTTGGAAGTGGCCCTCTGAGGGCGCTTCTTGGTGGTCTTCCCCTTGGCACGCTTGCTCGACATGGTGGCGGCTGGATCTGGGCCTGTACACAGTCAAAAGGCATGGTGCATTGGTTAGATATCAAGTTACCAATTTCAACATCCATCTCAAAAGATTAATTAAACTGGATATGATTAACCATAACAAGGTATGCTCTCTTTGTATCCTGCATCAGAATGTCAAAAATGGTTAAAAATGAGAGCATTGCGTTCATCTTGCTTTTTTAGACGAAGCTCTTTGGATTGAAACAATACCCCAAGCAGAACTGTTTATCATCTCCTCTCTATCTCTGGAGAGTTACATTCTCTCTGAATACAGAGCAGATCTGGCACAGGCTGCCGGCTACGGTGATGAGTGAGAAAATGACATGTCTGCACACTGCAGTTACCTTCAGAGGCTGCCAGAATTAGACCTGTCACTGAAACTCACATCTCCAAGGATTTGTCATGCGTCTATGTGTGTGTGTGTGTGTGTGTGTGTGTGTGTGTCTGTGTGTGTGTGTTAAAGAGGATGGTCAAAGAAAATGCAAACTGAAGATTACAGATCACGATACACTTTAAATCAACACGTTGAGTGACTCCCTACTCTGTTCAGTTGTAGTCGTGACACTTTTCAAGAAAACGAGACAAACTCACAACAACAATAACAGAGTATGGATAAAACACTGGCAATGTCAGTTGTAGATTAGGAATGGTGACTGGGGGAGGAGCTCAGGATGACGGGAGGGTCGGTGAGCCACTGGCTCAGTGAGGGAAGGGAGGATTGATTGGCAGCCTGCAGAAACAAATTCTAAATCTCTAACATGGAGGGGAAGAAAGTGTCACTAAATGAGTGCTCTGAGGTCAGCAGACCAGCCACCTGCTGACTTCAGAAATAACAGGAATAGTGTTACACTTGATGTAAGACGTTGGAGTATGAGCACTTACAGTCAAAGCCAAAAGTGAGTAACTGCCTAATGACACATAAGCAAACCTAGACTTATCCAAGACTGCTCATAGCTGCAGCACTCTTGTGTTTTATGCTGTTGTACACTTGTAATGTTACTGATACATGAAGTTAATCTACTGTTGCACTTTGTGTGTGTGTCCCCTCTAGAGAACCCTGTGTTAAAGTGGCTGTGCTTCTTGTGGTGTGGTTCTGCTACATTAGTCCTCCTGGTTCTACCCAAACTCATCACAGACAACAGCACAACGTTAGACACACAGGTAGGTAGAATGCTGAGGTGTGTGTGTGGATGTGTGTGTGTGTACTTGGTGGATTTGAGTGTTCAGGGAAGTAATTTTTCAGGTATTTTCAGAATTTCAATTTTTTTGGACACATTATTTCCTTTCCACTTGAAAATTATGGTTGTTCTGCTTTTTGTGTATGTAAGTACATGCCAAATGTGTGTTTGGAAAGTGCTTGCAATTGTCCATAATGCATTTTTGTTTGCATTTTGAATCTCTCTCGCTCCTCTCTCTCTGTGTCTCTGTGTGCTTTTCACCTCGTCTTGTCTAGAGTCCTGCTACCTCCAACACAGTGGAGATTACAGGCTATGTATGTGGATACCTGGCTTCCATCTTCTACCTCTCCTCTCGTTTCCCCCAACTCTATAAAAATGTAAGTGACAGTTTGACAGTTGACAGGTGTTGTGAGAGTTTGGTTTTGTCCGTGTTTTACTTGACCATAAAGCATGGACAGCTTTCCCAGGCCCCAGGGGGTCCGAAGAGGCCTGTACTTATTGTTATATGTCTATTAGTCATAAATAGTGTGTGTGTGTTTGGAGGCGGGTGTTTGTGTGCATTGTCTTATATATGGTTCTCATTCTAACACACATATACAATGTGTGTTAGAATGAGAACCAGACATACACTATATGGTCAAAAGTCAGTAGACACCTGACCATCACACCTATATGAGCTTGCTGGACATCCCATTCTAAAACCATGGGCATTAATATGTAGTGTGTCTGTGGGAATTTGTGCCCATTCAGCCAAAAGAGTATTTGTGAGGTCAGGCAGTGATGTTGGACGAGAAGGCCTGGCTCACAATCAGCGTTCTAATTCCTTCCAAAGATGTTTAGTAGGGTTGAGGTCAGGGCTCTGTGCAGGCCAATCGAGTTCCTCCACACCAAACTCATCTAACCATGTCTTTATGGACCTCGCTTTGTGCACAGGGGCACAGTCATGCTGGAACAGCAAAGGGCCTTACCTAAACTGTTGCCACAAAATTGGAAGCACCCAATTGGCTAAAATGTTTTCATATCCTGTAGCATTAAGATTACCCTTCACTGGAACTAAGGGGCCAAGTCCAAACCCTGAAAAACAGCCCCAGACCATTATCCCTCCTCCACCAAACTTCACAGGAGCCAAACCCAGATTTGTTCACCAGACTGCCAAATAGTGAAGCATGATTCATCACTCCAAAGAACACGTTTCCACTGCTCCAGAGTCCAGTTGCGGCGTGCTTTACACCACTCCAGCCGACGCTTGGCATTGCACATGGTGATGTGAGGCTTGCGTGCAGCTGCTCGACCACGGAAACCCATTTCATGAAGCTCCCAACGCACAGTTCTTGTGCTGATGTTGCTTCCAGAGGCAGTTTGGAACTCTGTAGTGAGTGCTGCAACAGATGATGGGCGATTTTTACATGCTACGCACTTCAGCACTCATCAGAATCAGAATGGGGGTTTTTTGCCAAGTAAGTTTACACATACAAGGAATTTGCCTTGGTCTGATGGTGCAACATTTAACAGAAGAGATTGTGTGGTCTACCACTTCGTGGCTGAGCTGTTGTTGCTCCTAGGCACTTCCACTTCACAATAATAGCACTTACAGTTGACCGGGGCACATCTAGTAGGGCAGAAATTTCACAAACTGATTTGTGGCAAAGGTGGCATCCTATGACAGTGCCACATTTGAAGTCACTGAGCTCTTTATGACCCATTCTAAATGTTTGTCTTTGGAGATTTCATGGCTATGTGCTGGATTTTATCCACCTGTTAGCAATGGGTGTGGCTGAAACACCTGAACTCAATAATTAGTAGGGGTGTCCACTGACTTTTGGCCATATAGTGTATAAGACAATGGTGCTGTTGTGCTGAGGAGACATCCTGGCTCGACTGCTGCTGGGGATCATCTGACTGGGGTTCCAATGCCAGAGAAACTTCTGGGCACACGCACTCCCTAACCAAGTCAATATTTGTCCTGTCATTGTTCTTGCATAACATGGACATTTTTCAACAGAATGCCCAGGAAAATGTTCGCTACATCATTTCCAAGGGCATTTTTTGCACGCTTCGATGACAAGCTTCAGTGCAATGCAGCAAACAATGCAATGTGCATTCGATTACTTGTGATTCTTATGATTTATTATTCATTTTGCAAGCACTCTCTGTCATCTAACACTTGCTGGTTGCCTAACACTGCTTGAGTCTTGCCCAGGCAGCAGTCAACAGGGCATTCACATTGTGTCACCATTCAACATTTCAGTATTACACACTACTGGGGACAGTTTGAACTTGATCGGACAGAATATAACTCCATTGTTCAGTCAAGGCTGAAGATTTGTCCTTGCTCTCCCCTCATTGGGCGACACCCTCTATCCCTGTCATTAGTATTTCTATAGAACAGAAAAGAATAGAATAGCACTGACTAACTCTTTCACCCTTCGCATTTGCACTTAATTGCACTCTTGCCAGTCACCACATATACAATAATATAGAATAAACAAATTGACTGACACATATAATCTCTTCTTTTCCATTTCCAGCGCCGTGCCACATAGGGCATGTCCTACCTGTTGATTGTCCAGAACAGAATAGAAATGAATAGAATAGGAATCATCCTTGTCTATGTCTGAGTGCAAGTGCGCAGAAGGCAGATTATCCACTGCTGGTCATGCTGAATTTAACAGAAGACGGTGTTGTCAACAATACCGCCCTCCCTTCTCCTTGCTCACTGAGTGTTGGCCTTGAAGTTTATACACTAGGAGGCGAGACTCTAGATAACACAACACTGAGGTAATGAAGAAATGACACCCCTTGCCGACACGTGTAACAGGTCTAGTGCCGGTCCATAAAAGACACCTCCTACCTGCTGTTCGATCCAAATGGAATAAAATGAATGTATTGACGTATTGACGAAACCCCATCCATTCTAGTTCCAGCGGCAGTCTACGGAGGGCACCTCCTACCTGTTGTTTGCCCTGGCCATGATGGGCAACGGGACATATGGGCTGAGCGTCATAGTGGTCCTGCCTGCCCTGAGGGGCTCCAAACAGACCTTCATCATCAAACATCTGGCCTGGCTCATCGGCAGCCTGGGAGTCCTCGTACTCGACTTCTTTGTATCCTTTCATTCGCGAGTCCAGGCATGCCTCATTGCGCAATATTTTAGCTTATAGACCTCCTCATACCTCCTGACGTTACCTGCATGTTAAGACGTTACACTGTAATGAGGTATGATCGTCACTGGATTCTTTCATGCTTCATGTAATGGCTCTGATTGGCATTCTGAATTCTTACACTAATCTATATGCAGACATGAATGTTGTCATGTTGCCCGCCATGTCCTTGCAGATCCACAAGGTATCACATTATTTCATAACACAAGTGTGTAATTGGTGTTAAAAGTTCTCAGTAGTTGCAACAGATGTTAACTTCCTCATTGTATGAGCAATCATGCATTATGTCCACACAGAACAACTTAATGTCTACAGTGCACTTGACTGAAGCAATAACCTGTGGTGAGCTTGGCACAATAATTGCCATTGTTTTGGAAGCAGAAATGGCCAGCTAGTCTTATTAAACCTGCATCCTTATGACTGAGAATCACTATTGATAATCGATAAAGATATTGTTAAAGAGAATGAATATGTTGTCTGTGTTTCTGTGTTGTCTGAGCCTTAACCTTATCAGGTGACTGCCCAGTTCATCATGTACAGGAAGAATAAATTCGCTAAGAGCAGCCCATTCGTCAAAGTCCCGGAGGGGGAACCTCTGCTCTGTGAGGAAGAGGAGCTGTCAGTGTTCTAGTACACAGCACACCATCCCTGGGCATGGATGTTTTGGTCAACAACAGATAGATCGCTCCCCAGCGATTCGTCAGTATGCAGCATCTAGAAATGGAGTGGTAAGAACATTACAGAATAAGTACTGAATTACCGTACATTCAAGGATGAAAACCAACTATGATGAATAGAGATGTTTGAGACATTCCCTGAACACTCCCAAGTTTTGTTTACTGTGCTGGGTATCAACTCAGCCGGGCCTGCTTTCACCCCCAAGCAAATGTGATCACCAATCTTCCATAAATCCGAAAGAGAAATGGAATTTGAAGCAGTGATATATATTTTTATGCTAACACGATAACCTGAGAAATTGAATTTATTGTCTAATTTCCTTCATCAAGCTCTTAGCATAATATGAGAATAACATTTTAAGATTCATCCTTCAGCTTCGCTCATAAAACACACACACATAAAACACATCCTTTTTTTTAAACTGTAAATGAAGTAAATTGAAGAACCGAGGCAGAAACATTCTTAGTCAGCTTCCCTGCAGACAGATCTTTTCTGGTATGAGTACTGTTGTTGTTGATGAACTGTTCTCCTGGGATTATCTTGAGTTCATTTTGCTTGTAATTATTGTTTTTTTCTATATGCTGCTTGGGAGCAGAGGAAGAAGCTTTATGCCAGATGCCATTTGACAAATACAAGCTTTTGTAGTTGGGGGAGAACATAGTGTCTGTTTTGTCTACACATTGTTGATCAGGTAAATACTACAATAGGGAACTGCACTAGTGGCTGTTGCTGGATGTAGACTCTATTATAGACTGTGATTATAGTAAGCGTGATATGGGATTTTAAGTCCAATTACCTGTATTTGAGTGGCCTAGGTTGCCCACTGTGTGAACCCGTACACAACAGTTTCCCCTACCATTAAATAGATGGCGTGTGGATGGGCCATCACTCCACCTGAAAGATTTTCATTTGTACATGTCTAGATTAATTTGTTAATGTGTTAATTACTGGGATGTTAACTGGAGAAGCCCCTTTGTTTGTGCCTTTTGATCTTGATATGATTACAGAGTATAGCCAAGGCAGTGGAAACGCCCTGTTTTCTATCCACTTACTCCTCCTGCCTCTGTGGTGTTGGTTGACCAGAGGAATTAACAGCAATCCTATTTGGTTTTCTTTGAATGGCTTCCTTTTTTTTTAAACCTATTCTTGACATTGAAAGGCATTCATCAGAGAAGCCATAATGCATCAGTATGGATGGATGGATCTGAGAAGGGGAAGACTACATTGGGATTCAACCCTTCTTAAACTAATGGGGTACAAACTTAGTTTGCACTTTCATGAAGTAGGTTTGTGTTTTATTGTCTCATTTTGAAGTAGAGCAGATCAAGTCACATTTATTTAGAAAGTACCTTTGAGTTCATAGCATGGGAGCAAGAGATAGAGAAAGAAAAGAACAAAAAAAGTTCAGTCTTATTGACGAGCAGTAGATGTCTGTATAGAGCAGATATAGATCAAGAGCAAAACTATCAATTGGTCAAAGCTGTGCCATATACAGTTAGGTCCATATATATTTGGACACTGACACACTTTTTGTTATATTAGCTGTTTACCAAAGCATATTCAAGTTACAGTTATATAATGAATATGGGCTTAAAGTGCAGACGCTCAGCTTTAATTTGAGGGTATTTAGGAATTACATCTCTTTAATATGTAGCCCCCTCTTTTTCAAGGGACCAAAAGTAATTGGACAATTGACTCAAAAGCTGTTTCATGGACAAGTGTGGGCTATTCCTTCGTTATTTCTTTATCAATTAAGCAGGTAAAAGGTCTGGAGTTGATTCCAAGTGTGGCATTCACATTTGGAAGCTGTTGCTGTGAACCCACAACATGCGGTCAAAGGAGCTCTCAATGCAAGTGAAACAGGCCATCCTTAGGCTGCAAAAACAAAACAAATCCATCAGAGAGATAGCAGGAACATTAGGAGTGGCCAAATCGTGCATTCTGAGAAAAAAAGAATGCACTGGTGAGCTCGGCAACACAAAAAGGCCTGGACGTCCACAGAAGACAACAGTGGTGGGTGATCGCAGGATCCTTTCCATGGTAAAGAAAAACCCCTTCACAACATCCAGCCAAGTGAAGAACACTCTCCAGGAGGTAGGCATATCATTATCCAAGTCTACCATAAAGAGAAGACTTCACAAGAGCAAATACAGAGG
>OOFE01023642.1:0-12309 GCA_900323365.1 Monocentris japonica | reverse complement strand
GGTGGTCTGGTCTGATGAATCACGTTTTCTTTTACATCATGTGGACGGCCGGGTGCGTGTGCGTCGTTTACCTGGGGAAGAGATGGCACCAGGATGCACTATGGGAAGAAGGCAAGCCGGTGGAGGCAGTGTGATGCTCTGGGCAATGTTCTGCTGGGAAACCTTGGGTCCTGGCATTCATGTGGATGTTACTTTGACACGTACCACCTACCTAAACATTGTTGCAGACCAAGTACACCCCTTCATGGCAACGGTATTCCCTGATGGCAGTGGCCTCTTTCAGCAGGATAATGCGCCCTGCCACACTGCAAAAATTGTTCAGGAATGGTTTGAGGAACATGACAAAGAGTTCAAGGTGTTGACTTGGCCTCCAAATTCCCCAGATCTCAATCCGATCGAGCATCTGTGGGATGTGCTGGAAAAACAAGTTCGATCCATGGAGGCCCCACCTCACAACTTACAGGACTTAAAGGATCTGCTGCTAACATCTTGGTGCCAGATACCACAGGACACCTTCAGAGGCCTTGTGGAGTCCATGCCTCGATGGGTCAGAGCTGTTTTGGCGGCACGAGAGGGACCCTCACAATATTAGGCAGGTGGTTTTAATGTTATGGCTGATCGGTGTATATATCTATATACTCGGCTTGCTCAAACATTCAGAACTGAGTTAGTCACTCAGTTATTTTGTGATGAAATGTTTACTTTTTTGGTGTACCCACTTTCCCCCAACCAGCCTCATCTACTTCTTCAGTTAGTGATTTCCTACATTTCCCAGAATGCCTTTTGACAACCCCCAGAGAATGTGCCTGGTATTCAGCTGTTGGTTTTACGTGTAGGTGGAGAGAGCGATAATGTTAGCGATTGCAATAGCGATAGTAAGAAAGCAATTATTTTCCAGTGAGGAAAAAGTGACTCATGTTCCTTACTCAAAGCACAACATGTCTTGTGGCTGCATTGCATTCTGGTCTGTCTTGGCTACTGTCAGTGGAGAAATTGGTCTCTCCTCCTCTCTTCTCCCTGTATGATTGTTGATCATCGGTCTAGAAAGAAACACTTGCTCTTTGATTCTGAGGGGCTGACACCAAAACGTTGATGTTTTAGATCAACTAAACATATTCTGATATCTAATTGGAGATATCTCAACGTGACGTCATGTTGTTTATGTTTGGCCTATTATCCACAGGAAAAAGAAAGCGTTTTAGGATGGATTTTCCATTTAAATAATCTTTTCCTCCACATGCAGGTTTCCCACTGGTCATGGAATTCCTGGAATATCATGGAAATTTGAAAGGTGTATTCCCAACAGTCAGGGAATTTGCTAAATTCTATGGGGAAGTCAGGGAATATCAGGAGTTACAGGAGTATACCAGAATGTATATTCCAACTTGTTTCACATATTCATTAGCATTACCAGTATTAGATGGTGGTTTTCAGCCCACCTGTAGTGGAAACCAGACAGTTCACCCTTTTACAAAAACATCATTAACAAATCAAAAATGAATAACAGGTCATGGAAGCACTCTGACTTAGTTATGGAAAGTCATGGAAAAGTAATTTTACATCAGGGCCACAGTGGGAACCCTGTATATGGCCTGTCCATTGTCGATTATGGGTTAGGAGGTTTTGGTACAAGTAAGGAAATGTGTGTTAGCATTAGTCGATGTGTCTGAATTTCTTTTTTTTTTTTTTTTCATCCTCTAACACTTGAAGCAAGCTTGTCAGGAAGGGATGGTACCAAATCAACAGTGCAAGTGAGTTTACACGTTGTGTGTGTCCTTCATGTGAAGGATGCAGTTTGTGACAGGATAGGATGAAGTCTTAGACACATCTACATCTGCATCCATCTTAAAGGAATACACAAGTGTTTGGGAGATTGAACCAATGGTGAACTTACTGTATGTAAACATAGACACCAAAATCATCCGTGTGTCCCCAGTAGATTGTTGGCTCCAGTGCTCCATGCTAACACTTTAGCATACTGTATGTTGAGTGATAGTAGGCTTCATGCTAACACTTTAGCATACTGTATGTTGAGTGATAGTAGGCTTCATGCTAACACTTTAGCATACACTATGTTGAGTGAGAGTAGGCCACTTGCATTATGTCAAAGTGAGAAAATGAGAACGTTTCTAAAGCTAAATGGCAGTTTTATGTAGGAGATTAGTAAAATTTACACAAAACATGATAGAGCAATAATGCACCGTTTTGAATGGACAGGGACTACTTTCCCTGTTTCCACAGGAAGTGAAAGTGGTGGGTGCTGGGAGACTGTATGCAGCAAAAAATCACAGTGGATGGATACATTGTCGCTCCCCTGAAATAGTTCCAAAAATATATATATTTTTTTTAAATTTATGAATCAACAGGACATGTAATAAAAACCACTAACAACCTTTTATTGCTAAAATGTCAGTCTTCCTACTTTGGATAATGTTAGTCAGCTACTCTCACCCAACATAGTGCATGCTAAAGTGTTAGCATGGAGCACTGGAGCCAATGATCTACTGGGGACACAGGGATGATTTTGGTGTCGACGTTCTCATCACTTAATAGGTAAGTTGGTCAACTGGACAATCTTCCAAAAACTTTGTGTCTTCCTTTAAGATTGGTCACTGTAAGCCACCATCCATGAGCTTTGTTTTCGATTCAACATTTAGGTTTAGTACAATGATGACTTGGCCATCAGTCTTCTCTGTCCTGGTTGCTGTGTCTCAACCTGTTTGTCCCTGTTACACCAAAGGGTTCCCGTCCAACTGAACCCCAACCTGTGCTAGTTAGTTAGATACTACAGGTACAGAATACACACACGCCATTCAGACTGAAAATCAACCCACATTGCTGTCTAGGTAACAAGACTAGTTGTCCCTAGTCATGGCGGGGCTGTCCTCACCTCACGCCTCAACTGGACAAGCCATGCCTCCAGACATGCACCCTTCAAAATGATCAACATCAGGGCACTGGCAGTATGTCGAATTTGGCCCAGTCCCAAAACGTATGCTCCTTAACACAGCTGACTGGTCATAAGATAAGAGTATTTAAAAGCAAATTGTTAGCATGTCCTCATTTTAGATTGTGAATGGCACTCTGTGTATTCTGTTGCAAAGGAGATAATGGGACCTCGCCTCTTCCCATTCGCTGATTAGAAAGCTTGTGTGTATTCAGTTACGTTTGTCATTTAAGGGCGCTGCTTTAAGATTTGAAGCTTCTGTCCCATAGCATGCTTTTCTCTCTTCACCAATGATTTCCCCACATTGATGATAATCAAGTCATCACTTGATTTTGAGTTCATTTCAAATTTTGATGCCTTAATACAGCTCTAGAAAACAAAAAGACCTTTAGATGGCTTTCTCTTGTTGCTCTTAACTTTCTTTGTCCCCCCCAGGTGGAGTGTTATGATTACAATAGCAGCGGATCGCACGACTACATAGGAGCCTTTGAGACTACGCTCTCCCACATTCAGCAGGCGTTACAGGCGTATGCGGTGAGCTCAGTGTGCATGTGTGTGTGTGTCTGTAGGGTATAGGGGGCATTTTTTGTTTGGGGCTTTTCTGTTGTTTTTTTGGGAGCAATTTTATTGAACTATGAAATAATGCATTTGCATTGCATATTAGCAAATAAACACTAAATTTGTCCCACTAAGGTTTGTTTTTATTTTAAATCAGAATATACCACATGTCCCACACTTCTTCCCCACTGCTGGAAACTCATGACTGGCCTCACAGAAGAGGATGATGCCGTTTTCCCCAACCTGTCCATCTTCAACCCCTCGAGTTTTTTACTTTATTGCTTGTTTTTGGTTGAAACAGTGTGGGGTCAACATTTTGTACTGCTTCGGGCTGCGTACTCAGTTGGCCCAAAAAATGTTCTCACCCAGAAAGCACTGGAAAAACTCATCCAGTCATTGGCCCCCAACAATTACCTACGGTGGCCCACAGGGGAGAGTAATAATTATTGTGGGGCATTTTTACCCTGAGCTCCCATTAATTTTTTTTAACCTAGTGTAGTGTGTCCTGTGTGCATCATGAAGTCATTGGAAGTGAAAGTCAATGGAAGTGTATTAAGTACGTGTCTTTGTCATCCCCTCAGGCGGAGTTTGAATGCATCAACAGCAAAAAGAAACAGAAGAAGAAAAGCTACAAAAACTCTGGTGTTATTATTATGAAAAAATGCGAGGTACCATGGTTTTTAGTTTCCGTTTCTTTAGGAACTAATTTCCAACAGTGTAAGACCATAATAATGGTCTAATTCTGTGGTTGGATAGGTCTTGTTATTAATTTTAGAATTGTTAAAAAAATGACAGGGTCTTGTTTTCAATATTTACCTGCAGATAGTGAAGGAGTATACCTTCCTGGATTACATCATGGGTGGCTGTCAGATCAACTTCACTGTGAGTTCTGGGTTCACACACAACTGGGTTTTGTCATCAATCATTTACTCATACAGAAATGAACATAGCTTTGCTGTTTCCTCACGCCGAGGCACATTGCCCTCATATTTCCCTCTGACGTTTTTATATGGTGTTGGTGATGTGGTCGTCTGAAACCTCAACTTTTGAAATCTTCTGAAATCTCTAATTTGAAATTCTGTGTGTTTATCTGTGCTCTGCTGGCCAGATTGCCATTGACTTCACAGGCTCCAATGGGGATCCCAAGACCCCCCAGTCCCTCCACTACATCAACCCTCAGGGCTATAATGAATACCTGTCAGCTATCTGGGCAGTGGGCATGGTCATCCAGGACTACGACAGGTAAACCAGACACACCCTACATTATAACCCCACTTTCTACTGGACAACAAGCCAGCTTCTATCTACTGAAAGTGTGGCATAGTAAGTCAGTTGGGTAAAACTTGATGGTAAGAATGTCTTGGCGCTATCAGTTTATATTGCCCTTTTGGCAAGTCGCACCGGGTTAGCCTTACTAGAGGACATCCTGTATTTGTTATTGTTACAATGGCAGCTGCCATTTTAATCCAGTAGGAATCTGCCATGTCTGTATTTTTTTTATAAGTCTGGAAAGTAAAAAATCTAGAGCAAATTACTTGTTTTTTTGGCTAACCCAGATCTTTATGTTTTTGGCAGCCGCCAGATCATAACACATGTAGGATAGTAGCTCAACTAGTGTAATGGAGTCTGTACATCTGGACTACAAGCAGTAATTTGAGGGAAATCATCAGTGAGATGCTGTGTTCTCATTCTCCAACAGGTTTAAAGCCAATTTAACCACAATCTACTGACTGATGTGCTTTGGTTAATATGAGTTTATACCATACTTAGACCTGTATGCTCTCTGCCTTTCCTATGCAGTAACAAGATGTTCCCTGCCTTTGGTTTTGGAGCCCAGATCCCTCCCACCTGGCATGTATGGGAGGCTGGTATAGCTGAACACATCTGTTTCATTACAAAGGGACTTATGTCATTCCTATGTCCCGGGATAGCTCAGTCTTTATATTTATATAAATGGAGCAGCTTAGTCATTGCTCCTTTGGCGGCAGAAATCTCAACACACTTCAGACAGCAAAAGCATTCAGGGACATAAGAGTAACATATCACATCCTTTTTGAAATTCCACAGTTGGTGAAAAAATATCATGGACAGTGTTTTAAAGCTTTTACTTCATGACATGTTTACAGGTTTCTCATGAGTTTCCTATCAATTTCAATCCAAGAAATCCATTCTGTTCGGGTAAGTTAAAACTGCTCACAAAATAGTGTTTTGTTGTTAAGACTTGTCCAGTATTGGTGCATGAACACTGTGCGTGTACGTTGCGTGTGCGTGTTGTAGGTATTGAGGGGGTGGTGTGTGCCTACCAGCAGTGTCTACCTCAGGTGAAGCTCTATGGTCCCACCAACTTCGCCCCCATCATCAACCATGTATCATACTTCGCCAGACAAGCTGTCCAGCAGAATAAAGCCTCAGTATGTAGCCAATCCCTTTTCACTAAACAACAGTATCACACAATACTCAGTGTGCAATGTTAGGATACTCAGTTTTGGATCAGTTTTAATTCAGTTTCGAGGGTGAGACTGGCTTACGGTGCCACTGAAATGGTGTCCAACTACAAATCTTCTGGATTTACAGATACTTCTTTGTGGAGTACTTAATCCACGCTATGTCTTCTACATCATTTCCTTCTGTTTTAACCACTGCGACATGGACAAGAACCAAATTCAGCTTGCTCAACCAGAAGCGAGCTGCTTCGCTCCACTATGCCTGCCATGCGGTCGTGTTGATGCTACGAAAGCGTAACGGAGAAAAAAAAACAAATACACCTGCAAGTTTCAGTCCTCGTGGAAGGCTAACGTTTTACTAGAAATTAAAAGATGCAGATGCAGTTTTTGTACTATATTTTCATTGTTATACATAAAAAAGTCACTATGCACACAAATGCACCATGGGAATGTACCCAATCTGTACTTGTCTACTTCATCCCCTCATCCGCAGCAATACTTTGTCCTGCTCATCATCACGGATGGAGTGATCACAGACATTGACCAGACACGCACCGCTATCGTGGACGCGTCCCGTTTGCCCATGTCCATCATCATAGTTGGTGTGGGTGGTGCAGACTTCAGCGCCATGGAGTTCCTCGACAGCGATGACAAGCTGCTGAGTTCCCCCAGGGGCGACTTGGCCTTGCGAGACATCGTCCAGTTTGTGCCCTTCAGAGAGTTCAGAGTAAGCAATAGGCCAAACCGTTGTACTGCCGTGATGCATTTTACATTATTAACAATCATTTTATACTATAAAGACCCAATCCAATTTTGTTTCGCGTTCATTTTGTTCTCCACTTTAGCCCCCGCCTCATTCCTCTATGCCTTATCTGTCATTGCAGGGAAACCAAGTGGCCCTTGCCCAGAGTGTACTGGCGGAGTTGCCCGACCAAGTGGCGTCCTTCTTCAATTTATTCAAACTGAAGCCCCCCAACAAATCCAGCCATTCCACCCCTTCCTAGAAAGGCAGGGTGAATGACCCCAAAACCTCCGATTGAATGCTATCTGGATCTCCTTCCTATCTCAACCCTCCCAGTGCCTATATGTGTAAAATCACTAACATCCACAAACATTTCAACTACTATTTGTACATCAACATTTGTCACATCTGTAACTTGTGGTTGCACGTCAACATTTATGAGTTTGGAAAGCAACAGTATGCAACTCCACTTCGCTTGCAGCAGAGGCATGACAGCTTATTGTGAATTCTTAGTGTGTGTTTACGTCTCCAATTTGACGATAATGATGATGGCAAAGAGTGTTCAAAATGAACGATTACACTGATCTTCCATAGGTCACGGGTTGTCAAGGCTAATTCACTCAACTGACAAGATTACGTTTATTTTGTTAATAATAGATTTCATGATTTGATTTATTTTCATATGTTATAAATGCTTTCTCAGTATGTTTTCCTGCTGTTATTTTGTGCACGTTCCTAATGCTGTAATCCATAATTTCGACATACTTTTCATTCACATTTTTCTACTTAACCTTTTAGTGTTGTTGCATTATGTTTCGATAACCCCATTCTGCGATACTCTTATTCTTATCCCGTTTTTCTTGTGATATCCTCCTTGCTGCTGGAATGACTCAATTTCTTCATGGGGGTCATTAAAGTTTCAGCTTGTCTCATCTTAAATAACTTTTATCTCCAGAGTTCACTCTGGTGTGTTGTGTTGCCTTCCACCGAAATGTCTGTTTAAGGCAGTGTGCTGGTGAAGCTTCAACACCATGAAACTGAACTGATGCTAGTCCTCTTTCAGACCTCGATACTCAAGGACTCATCCTTCCTCAATGAGCCAGATCTCATAGCGTCACCAGCATGGTCACACTCTCCATGTCATGGATGGTGTTGGGCTTGGTACTCAACGTTACTCATTTCCAAAGTAATATTCACTTATTACTCCCTGGGAGCGGTAATTTGTACACATACATTACTGTTGATGTTCTTTTGCTTGAAAAAAAAAAATCAAAGTTGTTGTGGAATACTTCCACACAGAAAGTAAACGTTGCCATCTCAATTAATTGTGAAGAAAAGGAATAAGGGGAGATTACAAAAGTGGCAACTTTTTTGACTGGTAACTGTAATAGTATAACTGAAATATACTGGAAAAAGTATTAATATTACTGTAACATGAGTAATACATTACCACCCAACACTGGTCTTGGAAAATTCAACCTGAGTCCATTGCATGACCATTACACACAAAACCTCTCAGCCAGACAATCCAGCCAGCAGTGACTCCAGGAGACTTTCAAATACAAGTGAATGTTTGCATCCAACTGACGAGGCCACATTGGACTACCTCACGATTGAAGCAAATGTCCTTTTTTGCAATTCAGATATTCCCCTTGTATTTGTCCGTGGCCATTTTACACACAGAACAAACCAACAGAGGGACACGTGTATGTGTTTACCTTATTTATATTGCAACCTTTATCAGCCTGTTATTACGTATTTAATGTAATCTCTTCTCGGAAAAATAAAAAATGATCTCAAAATGATGCGTTCTTATATCTCCAGCAGAATACCGTGAGCCGCTGTAACATGAAACAAACGCACCTCACCTCCGTTTCACTGTAAGGCACCGCCCAGTTCATAGCTAGTTTTTCTGTCGTTGCTAAAAATCATAACAGCAGACCTAGCAAGGTAAGAATTCACAATAGAAAGGCCCAGTCAGGGTTTTGGACATTTTAGCGTTTTCACTAAGTATATAAACAACTTTACCAGTTTCACTAGTGGTATGTGACTGACATGGTATGTTTTTCTTCGTATAAACCGATGTGAGTTAACGATGCTAGCTCTTTAGCGCGACTGCAATCGCAATTTTTACCGCTAGATAACGTTATCGTTCATTTTTAGCAAGTACATAACATCACATAACAAATGCAAATACATGCTTTTATTGCCTATCGGAAAAAAAACACCTAACGTTACATGGCAGAACATTACGCTTCTCGCTTCGGCGTTCATGAAATACACCACGCAGCACTATTTTCAAAGAAAATTCAATATTTAGGATTGGTTTGTCTGGTAGTGCCGCAATCTTCCACCCAGCTAGCACACCGAGATGGGCGGCGGCGATCAGTGTGAACCAAACCATTTATACAGACTTTATTGAAATAAAGTGCTACTTTATGGGTTTCTGTAGACCGAATTTTCAAGAAGACCCAAATGAATCAAATGTCTTATAACTGCTTTGTATTTATACCGGCAAGCAGAGCAACTTTAATTTACCACATTTTTGAATGGAGTTCGGCGTGAACCTTTAACTGCCATCTAGAAGTGTTAGCGGTTGTGTGTGTATGTGAGGGTGCGAATCGGTTGTTATAAACCCGGTCCAAACACTGGGATGAACTGGATTATAACACTATTTTAACGTTTTCTGTAGCACTGCTGAATGAAAAGGCTTTAGGTGTAACACTTAATATAAGTTTAAATCGTATATGTGAGTGAGTATGCGGTGAAAAAGTGGCTTGAGGGTACACAAGGATGCCTTCAGCTCTCAGGCCAAGGCATAGCTCAGAACTTGTCTTACCACTGATGTGTGTATATGTTCATGTTTTTCTTTTGGCGTTGTAGGGTCTGCTTGTCTAGTGTTGGTGTGTGTGTGTCTGTGTGTGTGTCCTACAGGCTGTCATGGCAGCGGTTGGGCCCCCGGGGCCTGGGGCCACTGACTGTGTGACCAAGGTGATCCTGAGTGTCTCCTGTGAAAACCTGCTGGACATGGATGTCTTCTCCAAGTCCGACCCCCTGTGTGTGCTCCTCGTGAACAGCTCGGGGTCCTACTGGAACGAGGTCAGTAGGTCACTGCTGCACACAGTCAGCTATTCAGCCAACCTTTAAATAGTCGGCTCAAGCGTGACATCATTTTTCAGGACAAATGAGAGATTCTAGATCCCGCCCCCTTTCAGTCTAATGTGAAAATCAATTGGGGTGTAAAATAATTGCCTTTAACTACGTCCAGTGCTAATATTGACACTTTTTGCTTTCAAGTGTTCCTTTTATCATGCATTTCTTTATTTGTTGATGTGGATACTGATGGTTTTGAAGCCATACTTAGCTTAGCATCCCAGCATTTGCCCCTTTGTGACTTGAGGAAGAAGCAACATCCACACCAATAGGCTAAAGCAGTGGTTCTCAATCCAGTCCTCAAGGACCCCCTGTCCTGCAGGTTTTAGCTCCAGCTCTACTCAGACCCACCTGAACCAATTAGAGGCTTCACGTTTTCATGACACCTCAATTGGTTCAGGTGTCTGAGTAGAGCTGGAGCTAAAACCTCCAGGACAGGGGGTCCTTGAGGACTGGATTGAGAACCACTGGGCTAAAGCAGCACTAGGCAAGATTTCTATGTAGAAATACACCCATCTTACCAGCCTAAATTACAAAGTGGGGCTGCAACAGAGAAGAGTCCTGTCCCCGCTAATTTAGACGCCATGGAGTCGCCCTATTTGCCCAAATGAAATTTTGGTGTCAGTTATGGTCACTGGTGGGAAATCTTCTCTGCCCACAGGAAATGACAAATTGAAACTCACCGTTGTTCAGTCTCCTGAACAGCGGTGAATGACTCAACAATGGGGGCGGCAGGTTGGCCTAGCGGTTAGAGAGACCGACCCATCACCGGAGGGTATTCCAGCTGTGAGCTGGTGATTGAAAAATGACTGGTGCCACAGCTACGGTGCCCACCAACACTGCCAAAGTGCCCTTGAGCAAGGCACCTAACCCCCAACTGCTCCAGGCGCGCTGTCCGGTAGCTGCTGCCTGCGCTGTCCTCTGACCTGGAAAAGTGCATGTGTGTGGGGTACGCGAAGAAACAAACTCACTGCGTGCATACATGTGTTAGTGCCAAATAAAGTTGATTCATCAACTGAACCTCTTCACCGACTCCTTGCTACTTAGTTAAACGTTAACATGGTGGAAAATTGAATCGCTGTAAGGTTAAATATTGAGCCCAAGTATCTCAGTTTTATTTGTTGTGACCGTGCTAATCATTTCTGCTGTGAGTCCAAAAATGTCTGACAAATCTGAAATGTGTGTTTGCATCAGGTTGGCCGCACAGAGAAAATCCAAAACTGCCTCAATCCCAAGTTCACCAAGACTTTTGTCATCGACTACTACTTTGAGATGGTGCAGAAGCTGAGGTTTGAACTGTACGACATTGACAGCGACACCTATAACCTACAAGATGCCGACTTCCTGGGGCAACTGGAGTGTACCTTGGGTCAGGTTAGCCCCCTCCTTTGACCACAACACAGGGCTATTCATTACAATACTTACTCTTTATTACGGTTGAGTATTGAAAATTGATGCCTGTTAGTGCCGTGCTTGCTTTTGGTGCCTCAGTCTCATAGAATCAAAAGGTATCAAAAGATATTGAAAAGCTTTAAAAGTTTGGATTCTTCCATGTGCATTTTTACTGAAAAAGTAAATTATGTGTGGTCTGATTTTACATAGAAAAGCATGTGGCATGTGTTGATGTTTAACAGAAAACAACGTACTCCATAATATAAAATTTTAGAATCAGTATGGGAACTGGTATTAGTATTGATAGCAATTCCAGGGATATAAAGCATTACAGTGTGTATTCAACTTCTGGAGGGATTCTGAACTGCTTGACTCATCTAGAATAGACTGAGTATATTTTTCTTGCTTATCAAGTTGCTATTAGCTGTACTTAGACTGCTTCAGTACTAGTGCTTTATTCAATAGTCTGTTGTTAGATCCTAGGTGGTCAGTTTGTGTTGTTAGCTGCCAGTTGGTCAGTCTGTCTTTGTAGCCACACCTTCAGGCCTAACTGTTGTTGTTTGTCCTTATGTCTTGTTTAGCTGTTTTGATATAGTGTGTTATTTTACTAGCCTAGGGTTAAGACAAGTAAGCCCAGTTTCTGTTTGTGTCATACCCCCTATTGGAGGTAGTTTCACCTGAGCTAGGACAATTGACTTGTTAATTGTCTGGGAGGGGCCTGCACTCCTGGCAGACAATTGGCAGTTAGTGGAAGCAGTCTTTAATCACTGCTGCTTTGAAAGCGTCTGGCAAATGAAGGCAACGGGCGACTTTTTCAAGCCCGGCTTCTTCAGTCAACGGCCTTCAAAGATTGGGTGCTTCTTTGTTTCATATTATAATATGAATTCTGTCCTTGTACTGTGATCTACCATGTGCTTGCTTCCTGTCCCTGTCTACTCCTCTTTCCGGTGGTTGCACAGACGCTGGGTCACACCCAGGCGCCGCAACCTCACTAATCTTATCTATCCTACTCTCTCAACTCACGTGGAACAAGTGGTGACAGGGGGGCTTTGGAATTGCCAGTCGGCTGTGCC
>OOFE01023637.1:0-10139 GCA_900323365.1 Monocentris japonica | reverse complement strand
TCACCTCGCTGCGGTAGTCCTGCATCATCACCTGATGAGAAGACCAGCTTACCTTGATGTATCGTATGCAAGGTTTCCAGCAGGGTGGCCTCGAGGTTAGTATGTTAAAAGGAAAGATCCACCCTCGGATCCTCTTCCACCCTGATATATCAATCTGTGATGTTCAATGCTGCTCAAGGTTTTTTGGTGTACACACTTTTCCTCAACCTGCCTCATCTACTTCTACTGTAGTCATTTCCTACATTTCCCAGAATGCCTTTGACAACCCCCAGAGAATGGGCATATTTCTACTTGATACATTCTGGTGTTGACAGCTGTGTTTCCCATAACTCCCTATTCTTATTTATATGCTGTCTCCCATTATTGCTACTGCAACAACCTGATTTCCCTACAGGGATCAAGTTTCATCTTACCTCACCTTAAAACATCTTTCATTAGAAATGAAATCCCTGCACATAACACTAATATGCTTGAGACTAACATAATGTAGTACTGATTGAGTCAAGCCAGTATCAAATGAAAGAGGAAGATGAACCTGGCTGGCTGGATGCATGCTGCTGTGAATTAGTTTCCAGAGCTACATATTATTGGTCTCTGATTTCTTAGATGTTTTTGCTGAACCCAAATTCCCCCTTTTATTAAGAAAATAAGTAAGCATCCATATTCCATCTATCGATCCATCCATCCTGTTGTCTTACCTGGAGGTAGGCCATGAGGTCTTTGAGGACAGGAGAGCGTTTCTGCTCCAGCAGGTTCTTCAGGGTGATGATGATGGGGATGGTAATTTCTATGAAGGCCTTTTTCTGGACCTGTGGATTAAACCAGGAAGCAGGTGGTGAAATTTGGGAGAGAAGCCCAGAGGGCAACAAGGCTCATTCAAGCTATCTAACCCCCTTTATATGGAGAGAAAAATGTCTCAAAGTTAATGAAATTAAATTAAAAATGCACATACCATGCACATACCTTCTTCCAATGACATAATTTTGAGACATTTTCCCTCTTTTGCGATCTACACACAAATAGCTCTTGATCCACACACAAATGTGCCCCCCCAGCTGTTATTTTCTAGTGGTATTTACAACCTAAAAGAGGAGATGAATGATAGTAGTAATATTGCTAAATATTAGGAGTATTTACCACCTGGAATTTTCTAGAAGGAAGCTCATATCTGCTGTGGTACCCGTATGATGTGAATGCAGGCTGGCGTTGGCCCCACTTACCTGTGAAACCACCTTCTTGTGTGCCGCCTGCAAAACAGCCTTGGCCATGGTGGCCATGTTCTCCTCCTCTGGTTCCTCCACTGCGGCGCCTCCTGCTGGAGAAGATATGGCCTGCAGCTTCAACTCCTTCAGACTCAGGATGCTGAAGGTTTCAGCCAGAATGTCAGCACCATCAGAATCCAGCGGCAGCTCCTCGTCTGCAAAGCATGCTGGGATAGGGAGGAGGGGTTAATTCAGGTTTACTGTTCTCTAGACTGAAATTGGTACTTACTGCCAAGTCTACTGGCAAACAACATGCTTTAATAGGAAAAAAGAACAGTTCAACAAATGTTTCAGCATTCAAGTCATCATCAGGGAAAGAAACATCCAAATCAGACTGCACTGAAGAGGGGATCAAATGTTTGACCGTTTTCTAGTTTTATTACCACATTTCCCACCCTGTTCATTTCCCCCCCTCCACAGATCTGCTGACTGCTCACCCAGGATGGTCTGGTTGATCTTGCTGGTGATGTTGAAGCGCTGGGCATCGGTGAAATGCTCCAGGAGGAACCGGTAGATCCGAAAACGCTTCTCTCGGTTCTGGGCTCCCTTTAGGGAGAACCGATCTTTTTCTCTGAAAACAAATTAAAGAATGAAGATTACAAATAATCCCCTCTGATCCTGGTAACAGGACGTGCATCATTTTAGTAGTTTATCTACCTGAAAAAAGTCTAAATGTGCAGGGGAGTTTAATAGAAAAACATCTTCCCTTAAGAGAAGCAAAGACAATAAGACAGGTGAACTGGATGACAGAAACTACATTTCCCAGCTTCCTACCTGTCAGTTTGAGAGAACCTGTTGTAGGCTTTGTGTTTGCTGTAGGAGTTGAAGTGGAAGACACACTCGATGAAGTGCTGGCTGAACATGGCTGGGTTCTTCTTCAGCAGCAGGTGGACCAGGCAGTATTCACACAGACTGGGACAGGAAGCAGGAAGTAGTTAGATTTGATCAAATTTTCAGTTACAAATATTTTCTCATAGTTTCTTTACATTTTTATATCTCTACTACGCTGTGTTTTATTATGCTGCTGTCACACATTCTAAATTGGAGCGACTAAAGCAAGGAAGGAAAGAACGAGGGAAAGCAGGAAAAGAAAGAAACTTTATCTAGCTGTATTACAGTATAATCCTACAACTATTTGTCGACGTAGTGTGATTTACCTGGCGATGGCAGGGACAGGGTCAACCAGCACGGCCACAAAGTGAAAGAAGAGGGAGCCCTTCCATTTGACAAACTCTTCCTAGAAAAAGAGAGAAGCTTTCTAGATAGAGCCTGAAAACACCCTTAAAAACAAACCCTAGTAGAATGGATGAGGAATGCAACCTATTGGTTTTCCTACAATATAAAAATGTTTTGTTCACAATCAGATATTCCTTAACAGAGTATTTTCAACTACATTGCTGACTGTTTAATGAACAGCTCATTGACTGATGCTTGCAGTAACAACATTAGTCTTTTAACTGCTCGGCTGGATTCATTGATCTTCAAGTTCAAGTGCAATTAAAGGGGCATAAAGTGATCTATGAACTTAATCAACATCAACATTGATCCATAGGGAGTTTTTGCTCCAAAACAGTACAGTGGTTCAGCACCAGGCCAAGTAATCATTGAGTCAATGGTATTGATCAACAATCCCATCAAACCCCGCAAAAATATTGTGGTCATTTTGTGCTTTGGGGCAAGAATATGGATATGGTCAAATGTGTATATATAGAAGATATACGTTTGTACATTACTGATGATTTTTTCCGATGCATTTTGTTCATATGACTTGATGCAAACGTTTTCATGTGCAATAGATCTAATTGACCTATGACCAACAGGTATCCTATTTTAGATGGATGGATCTTTTATCTAGACACTGCCGAATGCTGGAGAGCTGAAAACACTTTGCCAGGCATGAAACTGAATTAAATATTGCTGTGGTGTATTTTCTACCTGCAGCAGGTTGCCTAGTAACCCTGTAGAACAGTTCCTACCTGCAGCAGGTTGCCTAGTAAACCAGTAGAACAGTTCCTACCTGCAGCAGATTGGTCAGCATGATCAGCGTCTGCTCCCTGATGACAGATTCGTTGTCACGGAGACAGGTGGAGATGTTGGGGATGTAGCGGTCCACCATGTTGGTGTAGCGAACACAGAGATCACACATGATGACCACCACGTTGTTGCGCACGGCAACCTCGCTGCCGACCTCCAGCTCCCTGGCGAACACCGGCAGGTACTTCTGGGTCAGTTCCTCATGCTGCAGACACAGCTTACCTGGACCAGACAGATGCAGGGGGAGAAAAACACTTCAACATATATGATGACACGGTGATCATTTCCCAGCCTGGTGAAAACTTTCAAATATTGGGAGAAAGAGACTCTAAGGACAATTTAGGTTCCTGGTGATCAATTTCAATGACTTTTCCATGCCATGTAGCATAATTTTCATGCCCACAGTTTTTCAACATCTCAGATACAGTTTTGTGACTTAAAACATGTTAAGTAGCTGATATGAATGAGTAGTGTAACTTTTCCAGGCCTGGAAAAATGCAGTTTTTATGCTACATGACTTTTTCTGAGTTTAATAGGAAAATGCTGTGGGTTGGCTTGGGTTGGTTGGCTAGCTCTGGGAGAGGGATGAATGCAGAGAGACACAGAGACAGACAGAAACAGAGACAAAGAAACGGCAACAGAGACAAAAACAGAGAGAGACAGATAGTTTACCTAGAGTGATGACTCCATGGGCTCTGACTTTGGTTGGTAGAGAGTTTGCTCTGAACTGGGACAGAGGTAGAGAGTCCGGCAGCTCCTCAGAGCCTATCAACACCAAGTGGTAAAGAAATAAGTCAAGACCTGCAACAATAACATTTCAAGTGGACTTGTCTGCGCTTTGTAATTTCCTTCTCAGGTGTTCATAAAAATCAGATCTGATCCAGTCAGTGTTGTCCACCTCTGATATGATGGATGTGATGTAGTTTTGTAGTACATTTATGTATAGTTGATCAATCCATTGGTTGTCTATGGGAAATCTTAAACCTGAACTGTATTCTACTGTGACATTTTGATCAGATCCCACATCAATATGTATCATTGTTATTATCATCATTATCCTGGGTTTCATTGGAGATTTTTCAATGTTGCATGATGGTCTAAATACTGTTTCAGGGGCTTTTCCACCCTGACAAGAATAAAATTGAAATACTGAACACTTAAAATTCTTTGGCATGAAATGAATACAACTTAAATACGTTGAATATCAGCGCAAAATATGTGCTATTGGCAGCTTCAATCCAAAAATATCGGTATCGGCCTTGAACCCCCCCTCTACTCTAACATCCAAGCCAGAGTGATGAGTGCAACAGTAGAATAAGCTCATCTCTGTCTCTCAGATCTCCATGCTCCCCTACCTGCCAGTCTGTCTCCATGCGAGGTGAGGACAGACTCCACTAGTAGGACCGTCCTCTTTCCCACCCTGGCAGGGCAGTGGAGCGACGCCACGCCCAGAGTATGGAGATGCTTTACCTGGACGAAGGAACATTTTCAGTCAAATTAGATTCCTAGTGCTACTGGTGCCATCATGGAAAAAACTTGTGGCTGCAATTTTGACATTTTCTTTTTATTACATAAATAATAAATATAAATCTTTATCTTTCCCCTGCAGGGAAACTCTCTTATCACTTTGCAATTGAGTTTATGGCAGATGAGTGTTTTTTTACCCAACGGCAGCAACAGTTTAGGACTGAAACCTTTGACCTGGCATAATTGGTGTTGGGACTTGAAGAAAAAGCCACAGAAGGATTAGTTCTCACCATGAGTTCCTCGTTCAGCTTCTGGGCTCCTTTTTCACTCAGGATGATGCTGGATAAATAAGCCTCGCAGACAGATACCAGCTCACCACAGTACTGGTTCAGGAAAGCCTGAAGAAAACGAAAATAAAGTGTTGGCAATTGTTGGGAATTATCGCGGCCACAGTTAGATAGATGTACATGTAATGTAGGAGCCTCATGTGCCTTGTCAGGACTTTGATTGATGACAGTTATTGTAGAATTGATCAATACTACACTGTTGTCAATGGGAAGGCCTTAAGCTGAACTGATTCTAATGAGTCCTCCTCCTCCTCCTCCTCCTCCTCCTGTTAGTATCAACAGCTGTATTGTGAGAAGCCAACGACGCCAACCTGAGTCTGTTTGACGTCTTCACTGTGGCCGAGTTGAAACAGAGTCTCCACTCCGGCACTGATCACCTCCAGACACAAATCAAAACTCTTCAACCACAACATCAGATCATCTAGAGAGAGAAGGACAGAGAGCCATCCTTCAGCATGTTTCAAACTGATTTTACTCACTTGCAATAATTGGCTGAATTTACTTGATTGCATTGATCTATGTAGTTTAATTGGCCTGATATTCTGTTGAATAAAGATATATTAAGTTTGGTGAGGTATAATGGGTAGATTTTTTGATTACATTTGACTTGGTGAGAAACAACAGACATGTTGAGAGTTGATTGGCTCTTCCATCGTCAATACGCAGACTGAAGGGAACAGTCAACAAGCTCTCCAACACAATCAGCTGTTGCTGCAGTTGCACTGGCTCCGTTTAACAACTCATTGTGTGCACAGTTCTTATATGTATTTGCACACTTTTTATGCTACGCAAGCGCACGTTTATACATTGTGCACACACACAAGTTAATAATTTTTACCTCAAAATACATTCCCTCTCTACAGGACGACCACTGCCGGGCTGCTTACTGCAGCGCTAGCTATGAGTTACATGTATTCATTCATTCGGCCTGGTCTCCCTGTGGATTTTCCCATCATCCAACACTGTGGTCACTCACCAACTATCCTGCTCTTGGTGTCGTCATTCAGATGCTCGGCAATCTCTCCCATCACACATAGGATGTGACAGCAGGTGGCCGTGCTTAAATCCTTCGTTCTAAGAAAAAAACAAAACATTTCCATTACATTTTAGTCATTCAGCTGAGATCTATTCAAAGTCAGTCTAGTCCTTGAGCAAGACACTGAACCTGTTCAATCATCAAGTTGCTCTGGATAAGAGCGTCAGCTGAATGCCTGTAATGTAATGTTGAAAAATAAAAAACACCAATAGCTGTGTGTTTTTCAGCAGCAGTGTCTTCCTGAGGCTGACCTGACCATGTGGTCCCAGGCATCCAAGATCTTGCTGTAGGGCAGTTTGGGGGATGAACCAACAACCTTGGAGAGCAGCAGCCAGGCGCCGGCAGCGTGGTCGGTCTCAGTGTGGGAGATCAGGTTGGAGACGAATGCCGGGGTGAACTTGTTCTGTTTGGACCAGACCGTGAAGGCTCGGCTGAAATACCGGCTAGAGAACCAGGATGGAAAACATGACCAAAAGAAAGGACGTCAGCAACAGCAGAAGTGTGTCTCAAAGGGTTTGAGCAATATGGCTTTTTGAAGGTCAATACTGATATTTTTGGACTAAAACTGCTCATAGCTTATATTTTATGTTATTATGATATTCATTGGACCATTCCTTGGATTATCCGTGGACCATTTTATCTCAAATATTTCAACAACAATTCAGTGTTGCCCCCAGAATGCTTGTCACGGTGAACTGGCCGATATCCAATTTTTAATAAAAGGCCAACATCAGCCAGACACCTTGTCTGGTCTTAGCAAGTGATTTTGGTCTATATGGGTACATGTTGGACAGAAAGCACAACATTTTAAGACCTCTGTTAAAGGTAAATGAAGCATATTAAGGCTGTGAGTTTAGATCTTTTGACATTTTAAGACTTTTTCAGGACCTACAGATAACCTGTTTCATGATATGTGTTTTTATTGTTTTCACTGTATGTCTGCAAAGCAAATTTTCCATATGGTCCAACCCGAGGTTTTGGCACTCGTGGCAGAGCAGGTCTAGCAGGTCCCAGGTCAGCCTCTGGCCGGCATCCAGGTGGTGGTGGGCCGAGTGCTGCTTGACCTGGCTGAGCAGAATCTCCTCCAGAGCCTCCAGGGCCTTCTCCTGGACCGAGCTCTCAGAGTCCACCACGGCTGGCACCACGCCCTGCAGCCACGCCCTCTGCACCAGAAGGCTCTCTGGCTTGGCCTGGGAGGGTGATAAGGGGAGGGTGTGAACAACGAAGCAAACAATGTCTTTCCAAGTAGCTACGACCACTGCTTCTACTAGTAATAATGTGTATTATTTATAAAGCACTTTACGTGAAACACACATCTCAATGAGCTACAAGAAAAACACAAGAGGAAAAATGTAGTAAATAAATAAGAACATAAATTCAAAATTATTAATTTAGATTGGATTAAGTAATCTATGTCTATTATCGACTTTTGATAATCAAGCAGTTGTAACAACATGGACGGGTCTCTGGCAGAGCTTGCAGTGGCCTCTAATTGACAGAAACAATAAAGTCACATCACAATGTAGAGGAGTAAGCAAGAGCAGAGATCCAACAGAAATGCAGTAATATATCACCGTGCAAAACACTGGAATAGTAATACTGATTTGTTATTTGCTCATTTAGCTTGAGAATGAGGCTTTTTAACCATCATAACTTCAATGTGTTGCAATGCCGTTCGCTCACTTGTAGTACCATACCAGTACTCGAAGTTTTGAAAGTCAGAAATCTCAGCACCTGGCCAAGTAATGTTAGTTATGGGTATTGATCAACAACCCCATCAACCCCAGAGATATATTACAGTCCATTGGTGCTATGGTGCTTACTTATTGCACATTTAAAATAATAAAATATAACAAAAGCAATAAGGATAAAAGCAGTGGTGAGCTATTGAGCAGTTCGTAGAAAGTGCCTGGCTTAATGCCATGTAATGTGTGATGTTCTGAGCTCAACTGGACAGTAAATGGACTCACAGTGAGCAGCTCCCCTAGGCACTGCAGGGCTTTCTTCTTCACGGACAGGGCCGGGTCTCTGCAGCGCTCCGACAGCAGGGCCAGGTTCTCCGAGCTCATGGGGATCACGTCATGCTTCAGGAGACCCACCAGGGCCTGGGGGGCAGCAGAGGTCATAGGTCATACTGAGTTTACTCCAAGGGCAAAGGACAGCAATCCAATCAGGGAGGGAAATAACCATCAGTCGCCTGGTGAATCTTCGGCTGTGGGTGGCAGGTTAAGTCGACTCTACCAGCCAGCCATTTTAGCAGGTAACCAAACATAATTTGGAGTCTTATTTTACCCTAATCATCTAGTAGGCTAGTAAAATAGTGAAAGTGGCTGGCAAGATAGGTTACTCTACAGGAAGTAATCATTTGGAGTCATATTGTATTCTAAACATCATATAAATGTGGCTGGTGAATTCTGGGATGCACCAGCTACTATGTCCATTGGACCAAAAAAAAAAAAAAAAAAATCAATATGTCTCCAATCAATATTTTATAAGCTGCACTTTTGCATGCTTTAGCAAATCACAACTGAAGTGCTGTCCTGTGTTGGTTAGTTTATTCAGCAATTACTAGATGATTCAGCATCCAGTTAAAAAGCTGATTATTTCTATGAGTGTTAAATCTTTAACCGACTCAGTTCCTGTTACCTGCAGTGCCGACTTCCTCACGTTAGTCTTGGGATCAGCTACACGCCGGATTAGAAGAGCCAGGTTCTCTTTTGCTGTAGAGCATTGAAATAGTGAATATATTTATACATACACACACACACAAAAGTACATATGTAAACTATATTTGTGCATTTCTTAACGTTGCAAAGTGCTGCAAAATAAAAAGGATTAAAAACATTAGCTCTAATAAACAGGACATCAGGTTAGCTCGTCCTTACCCTCACAGCCTGAGCTGTCGCTGCTGCTGATCTCTACGGTCCTGAACGGCAGAGTCCGGTAGGTTTTCTGAGTCTGCTGTGCACCGAGGCTTCCTGAGAGACACAGGGTTACATCAACTAAACACCACGACTAGCTTTATATTCTCCTTGATCACTTTTTTAATCAAGTTTTTAATATAAAGGGTCAAATAAACTTAAATAAAATGCTCTTGGGTCTCAAGTATAACACTGTAAGGGAACATCTGGTTTCAGTTTGGGCACTTAAGTTTACACTTAAAGAAAAATAAACTTTTTGAAAATTCAATCTTTGTACTCAATAAGATATTTTTTAAAATCTAACTTTTAATGCATGTAAAGACCCAATTATAAAACTAAATCAACAAAGAAATAATTTTTTACCAAACTGTGTGGGAGACCCTTACGAAGCGTTTGTCTATAATTGATGGTAACAAGAAGTTGCAGCCGATACTGTAATGAAGAATCAAAGACTATACCTTCGGTGCTTTCGCCCTCCAACACCGTCTGGGTTCCAGCTAGACCGAGACAGTGGACAGGTAACTTTAGTGGAAATGCATCTGAAATGTGTATGTATCCATGTATGCATTGATATACCTTAATGTGGAAAACGGCTCAGTGTGTACATGAATAAGGCTTTGTATGTAAAATCTGTGTGTACATGTGTCAAATGAGAGCTACACTATATGGCCAAAAGTCAGTGGACACCTGACCATCACACCTATATGAGCTTGCTGGACATCCCATTCTAAAACCATGGGCATTAATATGGAGTTGGACCCCCCTTTGTGGCTATAACAGCCACCACTCTTCTGGGAAGGCTTTCCACAAGCCCATTCAGCCAAAAGAGCATTTGTGAGGTCAGGCAGTGATGTTGGACGAGAATGCCTAGCTCGCAATCGGCGTTCTAAATCCTCCCAAAGGTGTTCAATGGGGTTGAGGTCAGGGCTCTGTGCAGGCCAATCGGGGTCCTCCACACCAAACTCGTCTAACCATATCTTTATGGACCTCGCTTTGTGTGCAGGGGCACAGTCATGCTGGAACAGCAAAGGGCCTTCCCCAAACTGTTGCCACAAAGTTGGAAGCGCCCAAT
>OOFE01023636.1:3808-17306 GCA_900323365.1 Monocentris japonica | reverse complement strand
AGACTGGAGCGCTGCAAGCCAGCCGAGCGGTGGAGGGGTGGGGGGGGGCTGCACATGTCAATCAATTTTGTGCGTGACCTTATAAGGTAAATAGGGTTGATGATGTCACTCGCGGCCAATTAAGGAGGCGCTGAAACAGGGGAAATGGGAGGAGCTCGGCAGAATAGAGAGATGCTATTGGCTGTCTGTGGCTGTCACTCCACCCGTAAATGGCGGTGTAAGGTGAGTTATTTTTAGAGGCCTATATAAGCCAGCAGCATTCCTCTCTCAGTCAATAGGAGCTGCACGGCGAAGAGGATACAAACCAGAGCGCTTCTGCTGAGATGAAGTTACTCCAAAACCACTTAAATACTCATATTAACCTGCAAAACACACACAGATACAGTTGAACATCAGAAACAGCAGCTTTTTACAGACTTAGTGAGGCCAAAAGCTGCATTGCCTGCTGAGACAAACAGCTCTGTCGGGTTGTGATGTAACAGTTTTCCCAACAGAGCTCCCAGCAAGGCAACTTCTCCTGCGGTTTTCACGTTGCAACACTTGTACTGAAACCAAGGGTGTAGTGGAGGGTAAATCCACCTGAAGTCACTTAACTCACCTCAACCTTTAATGGCTGACACTACGTCATAGCAAGTAGTAGCAAACTGATCTAAGTTAGATAAAGGTGGAATGTTTTAAGCATAAATGAATGCCTTTCTGATGACTGGTTTGGGTCTATATTGGGGTCTAGTTACTTTCTGATCATAACTGACTGGAGATCATAGTTTACCAACCTTTTTATCTAACACTAAATCACAGTGAAACCAGCTGAGCCCTCAGGACTGAGGGCCAGAATGCTTCCTACTATACAATCATAAACCTTTTTAAAGGATAAGATATTTGATATCATTTCTCAACAGGCGCTCAAAATGTTTGATGAGCTTGTAATGTCTTATTATACCTATATCTATAAAATCTACCCTGGTGAATTCAAATAAAGAATTTTACAAGATGATGGTCGATGTGTCTCTCTGTCTCTCTCTCTCTCTCACACACTCACTCTGACTGGAGGATGATATCAGTTTGCAACTTCTGAGGAAACATGTCTGTTTTTAAACTTTCTTTGGTTCTTAGAACTTTATGTGGACGTACAAATGTGACACTAATACTTGAATACGAGCACCACAGGAAGATACAGCCTTTGCCAAATATTACATATCAGGGATTTAGCAGACTTAGCTGTAATTTGAATGGCGTATATTATAACCTCAATAAAAAAAGACATTGGAGGCTTGTTGCAACTGATAATGTAATAACTGCTCTAATAGGTTTTATTACATTTTCAACACATTTAAAGGGACATTAGTAATTACATTATCAGTTGCTACAAGGCCCTCACAACAGTAAAAAAACATCAGCGGAGACTAAAGCCTGTGTGAAAAAAGCACATAGTTTAAAAAAGGTGCAAAGCCACAGCAGTGACTTAAACCTACCATACATTGTGAGAGTTTAAGATGACTATATTGCATTGCATTTCTGGTACTATGCACCTAATAAATGGAACAGACTGCAAATCACTTTGAAATCAGAATTCCTCCCCTTGAACAAGATATCTCACATTTTCTATGATTTCTTCTTATAATTGATGTGTACGTTACTGAAATGTATTTGTGTATTTCTTGTTCATTTAAGAATGTGTTGTTTTGTTCTCAGGTCTCTCTGGACAAATAAATTGTGATCTCAATGAGACTACCTGATTAAATAAAGAATAAATGAAAAATGATTGAGGTTTGATACACTCTTGCTTTTAATGGTCTTTTACGAGTCGCTTCTATTTCAATGCTTGATATGAGCACAGTCTTATTTTGCAAAGATTGAGAGTCATGCACTATCACACATTCACACATTCCAACTGCATGAGTCCACTAGGGGATCGTTTGCTGTAATGAACTCTGATCTCCTGCTCCCAGAAGAAGAATGGGCATGTATTAGGCATGTAATGGACTTGCAGCATTTCTTGGATACCACACTTGTTTCTTCCCACAATGGCCTGTGTTTGAAAAAGCAACCAAAAAAACAGAGGAGAGAGAAAAATAGAAGCATTGCTTTCCAACTTTCTAAATATCACTCATCTTTTTCACCTGGTTCCCTGCTCCCTTATCTTGCTCTTCTACTTGCACCTGATCTCACTATCATTTTTTGTCTAGGACTTTTCTGTCACACAAGGACATTGTAGGTTCACAGGAATATTTGTTGCATCTATTGTCTAGGTGCTGTGACCTCTGACCCTTGACCTCCTTACTATGGGTTGCTTGTAATTGTACATTCTATGAATTGAAGCTCATTATACTGTTGCCCTCTGGGTTAGCATCAGCAAAATGCCTACAATACAAAATGTGGCTGTTGACAGTCAAATTAGAAATCAAGTTGCTGAACATCATGGACATGATTAACTCGAAAGAAGGTAAGAAATTAAGTCTGTAGGCTATTTATTTTATGTAAGAATTCACACTGAATACACACTAAGGTTTACTTTTCAGCCCACAGACAGAAGTATTTGGTTTGTCATTCCATTCACATTAGCTATCAGGTTAGTTCTTGCAGGACAATATTTTCTTGTGGCACTGGCTATTAGTATAATCTCAGTGGACTAGAAATAAGTCTGGATTTTTTTTGTTCCCCAGTAATCCAGTGAATGTTAGAATGCAAAGACTGTGGCACCTCATGGTCATGAAGATCTTAACTTCTGAAATATTAGAAACTTGATCTTAGACATTATGGCAATTATATGACTTTGATACACTCTATTCAATTTGTGGGAAATCCTCCTCCTCCTCTCTGGTTGGGGTGTAGGGTTAGGTTAGCCAGGTTATGGTGCCCCTTGAGCATGTATGTGTTTAGTATCTTGCTCAAAGATACCTCGGCAGGTACAGACACACAGAGTATCGAACCTAGGCCCTCAGGATGGAGGATTGACCTCGCTAACCACTAGGCCATCCTGCCTCCCCGAGGCCATGTGCACAACTGAACGTCCCATAAACATGCAAGACTCTGAATGCACTTCTGTCCCGTCTGCCAAGATATGGCCCTCGACACATTCATACACTTACACCGATTCACACCTGGAGGCTGTCCAGTACAACCACAGTCTTCTACTGTCGTCCACTGAGCAGTTGGGGGTCAAGTGCCTTTTTGAACGGCACCTCACCAGTAGTTGTTGAGGGAGGGGAGAGCGTTACTCATTCACTTTTTCCACTCACATTTTCCTAGCTTGCTGAGGGATTCAAACTAGCGAGCTTCCAGTCACAAACAGACCTTCTCTAATCTGTAGCCTCTCTAATCTGCTATAAAAGACCATTTTTTAACATGTAGGGCAGCGCATGCAAAATCATGAGACAATTATTGTAAAACAAATTTCTGCTACATTTAAAACTCATAAATCTATAAAATACTAATTTTGACTTTAATCCTGAAATTGTTGAAGAAGCCCATCCTCATTCGTTCTATTGACATCTCACTTACCAGTGTTACTACTGACCAGATGAGGATCTAACTAAAGAAGAATTGCTAGGGTTTTCTGGGTGTGACACATAAGATTCAAGAGATAAGTCAAATGATATTGAGCGTAAAATTGCTTCTCTCCTACTAAAGCTGGAGCATGTTTTTCTCGTTCCCGTGCAGCTATTAATGAATTTCTGGGAGAGTTGCAGTATTTGGTCAGCACTGTTTCTGGTTTCTGTCCCTTTAAACCATCAGACTATAATCCAACTATTATACGATGGTATCTGTCATGTAGATCAATCAGTTGTGCAAATTGTGCACTGTGTAAGTCCAATCCCATTCAAACTGCACGAAGAGACCAAGGTCCACAATCCACTGCATTGAAACGAAGCCATTTTAGTGTGGTAGAACCAGCAGAGTAATCCTTCCAATATATACCCATGCTCAAGTCGTCACAGCAAAGTGTCAAAGTTGTCAGATTCAAACAAAGCAATCACTTTGAAAGCTTGTCATCAACAAATAATATGTGATAAACAGGAACACTGGTCTTTCCATGATGGAGTTACCTTCAAAGAAAATGAGCTGGTGCTATTTCAGTGATTTTGTATGCAGATGAGTTTGGAATTTGTATTCCCCTTGGAACATCAAGGAAAAAGAAATCTGTGTGGAGTGTATTGGATTTTGGATAATTTACTTCCTGGCTCTGACTCGGTTATCTATATATTAAGCTGCCGCTATTCGGTAGCAATGACGTGAAGTGCTATGGCTATGAGAAAGTGTCGGAGCCACTGACAGACGAGCTCACATTAGGACAAGCTGGGGAAGAAGGCTTCCAATATGTTTTCCCAGCAAATTCTTCATGTAACTGCCTCTCAGTTGATCTGATTGGACAATTTTTGAACTTGGGGTGCTCAAAAATGCAGCGTGCAAAAAGCTTCACTCACATTGACAACAACCAGAAAAGCCCACCCACTGCTGCTAAAACACATCCTGTGTGATCAGGCCTACAGGCTGCTGTACACTGCTAAAGGCTGCTAAAAGCTGATTGCTATCACCAAGGCAGGGAAAAGGTTACAGCTAATGACTATCATATGCCGTCACATCTATTAAGTAGCATGGACATTAGTCACAGCAGCATGTCCTGACAGGGTCATTCGTTATGATAGCCTATGCAATAAGGATGCAGCACCTATAAATATTACATGAAGATCTTTTACAATTATGATTATTTACTAATATATCATTTCATAGAAACCCATATGATGAAATACATGAGCAACTGTGTTCATTTTTGTGCCTACAACAATCCACCCAATTACAGCGTGGCGACAAACAACAAATGAAACCAATGTATCACATTATACTTTCCTGTGCAGAAAAGCACATATAAATACCAAGAAAGCATATCTGTTTGGTTTTTTTTGCACAATTAACATGCAAGATGATACGATATGTGATAGGCCAAAACATTTGCTTCATTCCTGGCAAGTTTGGCAAAGTCAAGATGTAACTCCATCCATTTTCTTATCTAAGAATGGACTGTGAGTCAGCCACGCTGTACAGTAGCTGAGTACATTTATCCATCCATCCATCCATCCATCCATTCATCTGAAGGACTTTGTGTTGTTGTGTAATTCAGTTTGCACTTGCATTGTGCCTCTCCCTCTCTTTCTCTTAGCTCCTTCTCTGTGTCTCTCATCCCTGGGGACCAAGTCCTGGTCTCAGTGGACTACAAGGGCCAGATGGCTTCTAGATTGGCTGTTTCAGGACATTTTCCCCATTGATTTTTACAGCTTTCTCTGCCAAAGGGAATTAGCCTGAACAGAGGAAGGAGGAGGGAGAGAAGTCAGGGAGGGTGGGGGAAGAGTGAGAACCTTTTAGTGAGTGTGTGCTAGGGTTAGACTGATATATCATGTCGATATTGTCCTTTTATTAAAAATGGCATATGGTCCAGCCGTGTTGTCCACCATTGTCTGATATCAGGGATATTATGCAGTTTGTTTAATTCCGTGGTCTGGTTCTTATTCTTATTGTCAATAAGGATTTATTTTTTTTGCAATTTAAAAAAACTCATATCAGTCAAATCCTTGAATCCGCGAATTTAGGGATATGTATGTGTATATTATATTTCATTGCTATTGATATAGTGTAATAGACAAATGTCTATGTAATTGTGTTTACTATTGTTAAATAGTTTTTATAATGAATTGATTAAAGTGTGTTTTTATTTATTGTGTAGGACTTTTGGAAAAGTAGCCCTTGAAAGAGCTCTGAATAAAAACAACAAACAAACAAAACTCATCATGTGGGTATGTGTGCATTTGTAGATGAACAAACTGGTAAAAGTAAAGAAAAACTGAAACAGGATCAATGTTTTTGTTTGGGTTTTTCTTCTAGATTGCAGTTTTTTGGACATCCAATTCAAAATCATGTGTCCAGGGAAATTCTTGGTTTCCTGCTTATTTCCTGTTATTTTTGTTTTATTGTAACTCTGGTAAAGTCACACGTTCATCAGTGACTCATCAATAGCTGATCTTGTTGTTAGCCACATACCGATTCCTCCAGAGGTGATCCCCACAGTACTTTCAAACAGGAAACAAGGCAAAATTCCACAGCCACAGTCTCAGCCATTCTGATTGGTGTTTTTTGGTGAGACAATGTACATCGTTTGAAACTAGGCAGGACAACACCACCAGTATCTTCTTTGGGAAACCTAGCATTTATAATGTTTTGTGCAGATGTCATTGGTCAGTGTTATTGGTCACAAATACCCAATGGACATTGGGAAATTTACAGGCACCTGGACAGAGTCCTGCTGATTGGCTTTAATTTTACTCCACCAGGCCCATTTCTCCCTCACACTGAAAAACTTCAGTGGGAGTGAATGCCTCTTTGCCTCAGTTGGTGCCACCTAGAGCAAAGTTCCATTGAGTCTGCGTGCATTCACAACACCTCTCTCTCTATATATTTATATACACCGATCAGCCATAACATTAAAACCATTCGGCACTGGACAGGGGTCAGCATGGGCACTCTGACCGGTCTGCGGCTACGCAGCCCCATACGCAGCAAGCTGTGATGCACTGTGTGTTCTGATACCTTTCTATCATAGCCAGCATTAACTTTTTCAGCAATTTGTGCTACAGTAGCTCTTCTGTGGGATCGGACCAGACGGGCTAGCCTTCGCTCCCCGCGCGCATCAATGAGCCTTGGGTGCCCATGACCCCGTCGCCGGTTCACCTGTTGTCCTCCCTTGAGGCACTTTTGGTAGGTACTAACCACTGCATACCGGGAACAGTCATCTAGCCATCACAATTTAGCCCTTGTCAAGCTTGCCCATTTTTCCTGCTTCCAACACATCACCTTCAAGAAATGACTGTTCACTTGCTTCCCAATATATCCCACCCCTTGACAGGTGCCATTGTAACGAGATAATCAATGTTATTCACTTCACCTGTCAGTGGTTTTAATGTTGTGGCTGATCGGTGTATACAATCACTGACCACTTTATTAGGTACACCTATCTAGTACTGGGTAGGACCCCCTTTTGCCTCCAGAACAGCCTGAATTCTTCGCGGCAACAAGGTGCCCTTCTGCACACCACTGTTGTAAAGAACTGTTATTTGAGCATTTGTGGCCTTTCTGTTAGCTTGAACAAGCTCCTGACCTCTCTCATTAACAAGGTGTTTTTGGCCACAGAACTGCTGCTCACTGAATGTTTTTTGTGTTTATCACACCATTCTCTGTAAAGTCTAGAGACTGTAGTGGTGAAAATCCCAAGAGGGCAGCTGTTTCTGAGATGCTGGAGCCACCGTGTCTAGCACCAACAATCACACCACGGTCAAGATCATGCATCTTGTCCGTTCTAATGTTGATACTTAACATTATTACTGAACATAGGGTGAGACTTTTCCTGTGTTCAACAAAGAAAATCACTATTTCAGTAATAATAAGTATAGTGAGGAGACAATGCCAATCACTCTCCCCCTTTCAGGGCCATAAGCATCACTGAGAGTCTTTATGCTGGTGTTTCCATTAGTTTGACCATACCTTGTTGAGTACAGTACTGCAGATATGTGTGTGTGTGTGTGTGTTTCATATGTGCGTGGTTTTGAGCCTGTATGTAGGTGGATGGTTGCTAGTATGTTTGTTTGTGTCTGCTTTTGTGTTTGTGTGTGTGTGTGTGTGTGTGTGTGTGTCCCTTTCAGTCTCCATCAGAAATTCACAGAGGAGTTGGCACCAGCTGGGCATGTGGTGCCCAGGGGCATTAGATTTCTCTCACTGCATCTCCTGGAGGGGTGGGGGTGGGTTCTGCTGAGGACTGTGGTGACAAATACATCTGTGATGTCATGGGGGGGGTAGAGATGGGAGGTTAGCAGGTGTTCAGTGTGGGAGGAGACACACACTTGTGTTGGTGTGTGCGTGTGTGTGTGTGTGTGTGTGTGAGTGACCCTGCATTCCAGTCCAGCAGTTGATCCCCACTTAGGGTCCTTAGCAGGGTATGAAAAATTCTCTGCTATATTTGGTGTGTTGTCTTAAAAAAATAATCTGCAACATTTTCATATGAATGAAAGGTCTGTTTTGCTACTCTCTATCACCAGTTGTTATCACACAATAGTGATTCAACCTCTATCCAGTTCATGAAAGCTTTATATTTGCTGTTCTAAACATCTGGTGTCAGGATAAGTCTTTCCTGGGAAGTGATACGTATTACATTTTCGACAGCACCAACAGTGGTTTGTTTGGAATAAATAGAAGAAGAACTGGGTAGTTAGCATGAGCAGCGATAGCCACCATGGCTGAACAGACAAAGAAAAGAGCGCCACCCACAGGAATTCAAACTTCATCAACAGAAAAGACGTCACAGTACTGGACACACGGGATCTCGAGGCTTACCATTTTAAAAATAACGTGTCATTTTTTTTCAACACACCTTGTGTTGAAATGTAGCACAAATGTCTCTTTGCAACAGATACACTAAAAAGGACATAGATTTACAGATGGAATATCCCAAAAATGGTACATACTCACTGCACATTACCATTCATTGTTACTTTTCATTGTAAATTTAGCTCACCTGTCATTCTCCTTCCAACTACCATGAGATCTAATGGTCTAATTTAATGGTTGGTCTCCTGCACATGCGTCAGGCAGAGGGGCAGAAGGTTTAAGGGAGGTTTGTATTGTGTCTCTAAATGAGGTGAAGGGAAGAATACTGAAATATTTTACTCAAGTAGAAGTACTGTTTAGTTACACATAGCTACTTTAAAGCAAAATTTAGCAAGCTTTTGTTTGGTCCTGGCAAAAAATATGATGGTTTACTATCTAGTCAAGGTTCCTTTATACTTGCATGATGTGTGTGTGTGTGTATGTCTGTCTGTCTATGTGTGTGTGTGTGTATCAGGTTGGCTCTTTAACCCTGACTGTAGACCCCTCCCCTGCTGCTAGCCTGCTGCCCCACCGGGTACACAACAGCTGCTTCCCTGAGACACACACACACGCACACACACACACACACAAAGAGAGATAGAGTCATGCATCCTCTGCACACCTCCAAAATGAGTCGACAGCTGCAAATCCATATTCATCAACTATAACACATACATGCACAGGAATGTTCACACACCCATTTTAATCTGGTTTCCTTAAAGAAATAAGCATCATAACACTGAAAGTGTTGGAGACGCTGGAGTCTGCCTATATATAAACTCACAGAGGTGTAAAACATCACTGTAACAGAGAAGGTGTGTACAGCGGACGGTGAGCTGCTGTCAGTGTCTATGCACCCATACTATCCCCAGTGAGTTTCCACAGAGAAGAACTATTGTTATTGAAGCAAAGACTGATGGAAGTAGCATTATCGCTTCTCCAAAAATACACTGAACCTATGCATTTAGTAATCTTGATGTCATCTGGTTGTTTGATTGAAGGATTTTTATTTATTTATTATTATTATTATTTTTATTTGCTGGCATTTGAGCAGCTTCACTTGCATGGTGTAAAAACAAAAATCTCTCTCTCAAAAAAATAAGAATATGATAATAATAGCAATAAATATAAATACACTAAACATTTTAATCAATACTGGGCAACTAGGAATAATAGGAGTCTGAATTTATGCTATGGAACTGTAAAAGTTGTCTAGAGATCTCTGCTCTCAGCACCATTGATCTCATCCCTGTATGTGACCAGGGTGCAACCAACAGAGGGGAAGACGTGAAGTGAGGAGTGTCAGGGATGTTTAAACTTGTCTTGCAATAATGTTGACCAACTGGATAGGATCAATATAAGGAAAAAAAATGAAGATACATGTCCCACCGATGATCTCAGGTCAGTTTTATGACAGAGGCTGATGATGAGGTTGGAGAACCAAGACAAAATAGGCCTATTAACCTTGATGTTTTTTAAATTAAGGACTTTGCTGATGTTTTGAACAGATTTAATTTGAAGGTATACGACTGGTACACTGCCAGATAATTTCCCAGGGAAGCTGTTGAGGTCAAGTGCTGAACGCTTTCTATCCTCTCTTTGATGAGCTGATGTAGCTACAGAACAAGGTCATCCACCTGAGATGTACCAAGGAACACTTTCATTCTGGCATCCCACTGCACAAGACTTTAGGCCACAATGGCATGACCCTCAGCAAACTAGGAAGGTGCTAAAGTCTGGTCACACTGCTCTGTCTCTACGCACTGCTTTGGACTGTTTCTCCCCGTTCATCCGTACATCTGAACTGCTTGCACAATTAATCTGCATCCCTGCACATGACATTTCTCCACATATCTCTGTATAGGTGGCAGTCCTGAAGGGCCAAAACTGGCCTTGTCTTTTGAAGCCAATGTGGAAATCCTAAGAGACAGTCCCCCTATTGCCCTCAACTGGCTGAAACTCCACCCACCTCACGTAAGTCAATGGGACCAAGGCCCATCTTCTAGTTATAAAGAGTGTGGGTCTCTATAATCCTCTTCTTTGGAATGACAACACCTCCGGTTTACATGCTGATCATATAAGGCAGAATGGGCTGGCTTTTTCTGCAGGCTCCACCCTTACACTCTACTGCCATACTCGGCATTTTATTATGATCTCTTGAGGAGACTGTCGGTGGAGAACTTGGTATCTCTTCCTCTTCTCCGAGGGATTTCTCCCTGTATGATCGTTGAACATCGGTGCAAAATAGTGAGTCTAGAAAGAAGCCTTTGTTCTTTGATTCTCAGGGGCTGACACCAAAACCTGACATTTACCATTGATATTTCAGATAGCTGAAAAAAATCTGCTATCAAACGCTGGAAATATCTCAATGTAATGTCACATTGTTTACCTTTGGCCAGTCATCCTTGGGAATAAGACCAACTGCACGAACACTTTTTAGGTGCTTGCGGGGTAGCCATGTATAATTGGAGTGGAATAGAGCAACAGTAAATATACACATGCTCAAATGTCCTATCTCAACGCCATCTAGTGCCTCATTGGGGCCAATCCTGTACATCCTCACAGATTCTGCCAACACTGACGAAGACAGAGAGCCCAGCTCTTACAAAGGAGATGGATGGATGACTGATGAGATGGATTGACGCAGCCAATGAAGTTTGTACAGAGGCGGTGTTCTGCAAAACACTGCAGGCAAGAAAAATGGAGGAACAGATTGCAGATTGTCTTTCCTGAACTGTATAAGCCAGCTTAAAATGTATGTAGATATTCACTTGCATGGCAGGTGGTGAGCGCTCAAACTGGTTTGTTCTTACATTTAGTAGTTCGATCTTACAGCACAACCGAAGTGTTTTCAGTGCATAGTTGTGTCCCATGTGAGCACCACCTTACATGATTCATTCGGTGTGCCTCATGTGCCTGCTTTCTATATATTTTGTCTGCTGTGTGTTTGTTGTGTTTCATGCCATACTGCACCCAAGTCTTCCCTTTGGAACAAATAAATCCTCAGGAATTCTTGAAGTGAAAGGTCTTATATTGGCTTATACCTTCATTATTCCATAATGAGTTGTACTTTACTGCTGGCAGTTAGCTGCTAAGAAGAGGTGTCAGTTTTTCTCAAATTATTATACAGTAAAGGTTACAGAAAGAATACCACACATATGCATGAAACTGCATCCAACAGTTTTAGTTGTGCTGAGATATGGTTTGGTGGAAGCTCTGAATAAATGAGTCTTACATCCATTTGTGAAGCGAAAGGGACCTTCACTAAAAAGAAAATATCAGGTTTCATTAAAACAGAAAATGAAGCTATAATTGGCCTAATTTGGTGAGGTGCCATCAATATGTCTTCTTCATTCTTCTAACTACAGAATTCTGGGTAAAACAGTCCTGCATACAAACTAAAGAAATGCAGCATTGATGGTATTACTAGTGCCTTCCAGCTCATAAACAAAATGTAGGTTTTATCTGAATGTCATTGTTTCTTTTGACTAAATGATTTAAATTCACAACATCTGGTGGGAGAAATCAGAAATCAATATGTCTTTTGAAATACACCTGAATTGATATATAGCAATATGATATAAGTGTGAAAAAGTCATAGAGCAGAAAGTCATATAGAAGGAGGAGGAGTCTGTGAATCGTGTATACATTTCATTTGTGTGTTTGCTGTAGAGTGTAGTGAAATGACATTTCCTCTGCTGATCATATTCTGTAATGCTGTAATTATCACAGTTGTTTATAATTGATAACAGATTGCCATAAATCTGTCTGATCCATCTAAATCCACAGCTGACTAGTGCAGAGCAGCAAATCAGCAGCTTCAATCCATAAATATTGATATCAGTGTTGGCCTTCAGAAACATATATCGGTTGAACCCTACTTCACAGATGGACTCCTACTTGGAGGACATTAGCAATGGAAATCAGAACAACAATCCCACTAAGTTGACAGTGTGAATGAAGATGAGAAACACGTCTCATGAAGCAGATAATCCAGCTGTATCAGATGTGATAAGTCGCCTTAATCTGTGGTTGTTTTGCTGGGAATAGAAGGAGTCCGCACCATGTGCACTTGGCTCTGCTTGACCAGCTCTCTTAGCCGCTGGCTGGAAGATCACACATGGGGCTAACTAGACAAAATACACAAATAGAAGTATGTACACACACACACACACACACACACACACACACACACACACACAGGACCTTGAAGAGAAACAATTATCATCTCACCATCTTTGTAATTGCAACATTGCCAAGGCATTTATATGTATCACACTACAAAAACATCAAATCATCATTGCGGTCACTGAGATGCAACCTCATTTGAGTAAAATAAAGGTGACTGAATTCCTGCTCTCCACCTAAGCTCTATTCTATTCTATTCTATTCTATTCTATTCTATTCTATTGTAGCCTATTTTGTCAAAATTGTGCTGAATCACACATTGAAGTCAGTGAGATATTTTGTTTAACATACAGGCCAAATGGTGTGATATTCAACAGGGAGGAGGGAGTTGTGTTGGCTAGAGTGTGTGTGTGTGTTTGTGCGTGCATGCGTGTTTGTGCCTGTGTGCCTGTGTATACTTTAAGATGAAGTACGGAGTTGGGCAGAGGTTTGAATGAGATCATATCACGAGTGGGAACTGTCCCAATTAAGTTGGACTGGAAGGCTGAAACGTCCACTCATGTTAGCGACAACCCACCTTCACTCACGGCCCAGCATTGACGATAATCAGCCTCGGCAAAAACAAAGTACTCACTGTATTTAATGGTTTCAGAAAAATCTTAAGTTTCAGTCACTTTTAATATTTAACGTCAGGAAACTTTGCCACTCGTCAGATTAAGCTCTCATGTCAGCCCTCTGCCCCTTCACCTCCTCTCCTCCTGGATCTAGTTAGAAGAACTGATGAGGGAGAACTGAACCAATCGGTGAACACCAAGCTTCAGCTGAAATTCACTTTCTCCCTATATGGCTGCAAAAACGATTTGTCAATTGTGTAAGGTCCTGTTAAATCAAAACCATCCTTCTGCCCCATGTTGGAAAAGGCAGAAGCGTAAAAGATGATCGGCTCTTGGGGACTCAGTCA
>OOFE01023632.1:0-11192 GCA_900323365.1 Monocentris japonica | reverse complement strand
CTCAAACCCAAAGAAATTGACATTTTTATTTTAGCGGCAAATATCATGTAAAAACCAGAAAAAGTGGGTGTGGACGGTGGTTCCTCTGGGGTGACAGAACTTGGACCTAATTCAATGTCATGTATGGAGACATCATTCACAACTGAGCTGTTTGCCAAATTGCCGTATCCTGCCTACAGTACGTGTTTGAGGTTAACAAAGGTGAGGAGAAGTTCTCTAGGGGTGATGGTGTTCCTTTTTTTTTTTTTTTTTTTTTTTAGCGCGGCGGTGACGGTTTTCCAAAGATCCATCCAGAAGATTCAAGAAAAGGGAAGGTTTTTGCTGATTAAGCGACTTCTGCACATCAGGGCTGCGTCGCTTTGGGCAGGCTAGGACTGATATCAACACGTTTGGAAGAACAAGTCTGAAAAAGCAGATGTGAAGAAAACTTTACTGAAAAGAAGTTTTAAAATGCTCTTAAGCTGCTGGCAAAACAGATGCTTGCATGTACTGCACACGTATGCGTATGGTACATACACACAGATAACTCTCTCTCACACACACTGCACTGCGAAGGTGGTCAACATTTGCAGAGTGTTGTCCTGTGATATATCATGGTGTTCCTGTTGATACTCAGTCCCCTAATATTTAGTGTGCTATTATGTCAAGGACATACACATTTAGGATGGCTACTGACTCTCTAAGCATTGAAACATCAGAGGCCGTCTCCCAAAGGACTTCCCTTTCCGCCCACACGCACGCAGGCAAACACACTCAATCATACTCACAAACGCACTCGTCTGACGAGGCCAGGGGAAGGAACCTACTTCCTATCTAACATTTCTCTATGCTTTCTGTCTCCTCATTGGCTCTGTGTGATTAATGAGTCATCCCTTCGTAATGATCGCGCAGGTGACCGTGGAGAGCGTGTGTGTGTGTGTGTGTGTGGTGCCAACCCTGGCTGGTCTTGAGCATAGTGACAATGAGATCGAGAGAGAGAGGAGAGAAAAAGAGAGGCAAAGAGGATGAACTTTATTACTGTTTAACACTAAGGAAATGTGTTTGCCTAAGCTTCCTGCGTCTCTCTCAATCTTCTCCTCGCCCCAGTTGGGTGTGTAGTGCTGTTTGTTTTTTGCAGTGGAGTATTTACCTTCGAAGACCATTATTAGTAAACATAACTTTGAGACCAGTGAAGTCGACGCAGCCTGAGAATTCATAGCTCTTCATAACTACCGACTCTCAGAGGATGTTTCTTCTCAACCATCCTCTTCTTCCTCCCTCCGCTATTCCTCTTTTTCCCCATTCTTTTTTTTGCCCTGTGTCAAAAAAGGTAGCCTTGGTATTTGACCCACGTTTTGCTCGACAGAGAGGAGATGCACATGAAGCAAAACAAACCGCATCACCAGCTAAAGATGTGGCGTACTGTACCCAGAATTTGCGTATGGTTTGCAAATTCAGGTCTAAATTTGCTTCTAGCCCTATTCTGCTTTCTCTTCCTTTCTTTTCCCCATCTCCTCTCCTCCCTCCCCCTCTCTTTTCTTCCTCTCAGTTTCTGAGAACAGTTGCAGGGAAAGTAGGCTATTAAATCTGTGGATATATGAGGCAGAGAAGGTATCAAGTGCTCGTGTAAATTATACCAATATTTGCATCCGGGCTTCATTGCAAAAAGGTCCCCTCCACTTCCACTTCTACAACCCCATTCCAATTTCATCTAGCGGATAATTGTCAATTCAACCAAGAGTGTAAATTCTATCAATGCTCCCCATCAATCCTCTCTCTCACATATGCAGTCATTCTTTCTCATATACACTCTTATTCTCTCTCCTCGTTAGTTTGCCTGACTGACTTGTTTTAGAGGGAGGGAGGTGATCTGTTTTCTAAATTTACTACTCTCATTGCTGCTCCTGTTATTTCTCCTTACTTACAGATGAGATGAGCTTTGTTGTGAGGCGAGGAGAGGAGAGGAGAGGACAGGAGAGGAAAAGGAAATGAGGGGGGAAGGAAAGGGAAGGAAAGGAATAAAAGAGAGGAATAATGAAGGTGAAGGGAAATATTTGTTTTGCTGTTGAAATTAGGTCATTCCTCCCATATGTCAAATCTGATGTGTGTGCATGCATCACCACCATAAAACATCTTCACCATACAGCCTGGCCTGAGTTTGAATTTTTTTTCAAAAGGGTATGTAGCACATTGATCTCTTTACCACGAGACTTTCTATCCTCTCCTCGCCTCTCCTCTCCTCTCCCCTCCTCTCCTTTTCTCCCCCCTCCCTCTCCTGTCCTACTCCTCTCCTCTCCTAAAAAAGGCTATATGCTTAAAGACAGCTGTAGTTCAGATGTGCTCTATTAAAGGACTATGGAAGCCTGAAAGAAATATCTCTCTGGTGTCCTTGTATTGTCTCGAATCGTCACACAGTCAATGACCTGCACATGTAGACACACACACACACACACACACACACACACAGGACCAGTTCTGCTCAGGTGATAGAGAGACAGCCTAATTGTCTTTCTAGCTGGCTGACCCTGAAAGCTATGGAGAAAGTGAGGGAGGAGTGGCAGGAGGAGGAGTGGGTGAACAGAGAGAGGGGACGAGAGATAAAATGAAGTCAACTACCTGGTCTACTGGACTTCTGTCACTGGGATCCAGTGAATGAGACACATCAGGGCAGACTCGATGACCACTGATAAGGGCGGGGTCTCTGCTGTAGAGATAGTTAAAGAGAAAGTGGTTGAGGATAAGGTGAGGAGGTGGTACAGTGCTTTGGAGGTGGTATACATGTGATATTTATTGATCACAAAAGGGAAAACTTCTTTTTCGACTCCCACCTCCACAGGGAGGTCAGAGCAGAGGGTTAGTTACAGAACAACGTGCCAGAAGCTGGTATGGATTTGGTGTCTTGCTCAAGGACACTTCAGTGAGGTTTGTTGTCATGGGGACTTGAACCCGGTGGTCTCCCTACTCACTACACCACCCTGCTCGGTATACTGAGGTAATATACAGAGATAGCATGCAGAGGAAGGTGGTTTAGAAATAAGGAGATGATAGACTAAGGAGTTGGCATACTGTCACACTGCTGTCCCTATGTGCCAACGGTAAAAAGGCTTAAAGGTCTATCAGAATGAGACTCTTTCCTGTAAGCCCTGAGAAAAGAGGTGGGTATACTCCATATCAAGTTTGGGAAGATTACTTTCAAGTGTACATCTGTTACAGATGACTCATCACATGCTAATATAGTAATATGTCATGTTATCCGTTGCTCCAGGTCACAATATGATACTTTTGGATTATACTCTGCTTCAAAATCTATGGGATATGAAGTTAAACTGCAGTGTATTTCAATTTATAGACAGATTGAAAATCATTAATATTATATACAACCAGGTTGAGTGGAATCTTTTGTCTATAATCCATTAATCCAACAAGTATTCACCTACTTTTCAAAAGTATCAGTAATCTGATGATTTGTCATCCAGCAAGACTGTTTTTTTCTTACATCACTGCAGTCCTGTTCCATGTCATCTTTCCCCCTTGGCTATCTGGGGTATATTCAGTTATGGACAGCGCCAAAAGTGACTATACTCTATTATGGCTATACTTCTTTTGCTCAGGAAGAGTTGTGTATATCCCACCATATTACAGAACATCCAACGATTTGTAAACAGATCAATGGCAGAGTGGATGGGTGAGTCCCGAATGTTGATGCAAGGTTCAAGGTTTGATCCTGGGTTTTGTCATTGCAAACACTACAAAAATGTGATCTAATGCCTCTTTGCTTAGTACTCAGCAATAAAAGAAATGGATTGGGGGCTTGGGGGTTTGGGGGTAAGCCCCCCTGTACACTGTCTAGGGCGATGAATACCAGAGAAAATGGTATGTATACTCTACATACCCAAGAGAAAGAGGTGGGCAAAGAAAGATCAGAGCAAATATTATCTCAGCTCTGAGGTGCTTTTGGCGAGCCCAGGCATCTTGAAGTAAAGATTATGATTGTATAAGGTAGCTAACAATCACCAACAACAATGCTGGATTGATTTGTCATAGGGGCCTCACTGAGGAACATTCATTCAATAAACTGTACGGCCTGGACAGCTTAGTCAGTAGAGCATGACCCTCTCAGTCTCAGGGTCGTGGGTTTGATCCCTACATAGTGTCAACTATCACCTTTGTAAGTCGCTTTGGATAAAAGCATCTGCTAAATGTAATGTAATAAAAGAATTCTGTCTCATCCATGTGAGAGAGCTGAAAGCTCAACATCTCACAGAGAGAGAGAGACCCCCCTTCTCCACATACACCTACTCCTACAGGTTGATGATGTAAGTAAGAATAGGTTCTTTGGTCAATTTTCAAAGGTTAGAAATATATATTCAATACATGATGTAAAGAAACACTGGAAAGATACTGTAGAAGGAAAGTATGAATACGTGACTTTCTGATGCCATGGAGAGTCCTCAGCCTTGCTCTCATATAAGAAAGAACTTCTTCCCTGGTGAGGGTTCACACATAAATCATATCATGTAATAAATCTTAAATGGCACCAAGGTTTTTGCCTTTGACTCAACCAAAAATGTAGGGTAACCAACCATTATCACCTCAATGTCACTTCAAGTCTTTTTCTGTCCGTATTCTGACTGTCCAAAGGGAAGGAGCAAGATGAACAGAAAGTTTGCTGTGAATAGAAAACAACTTTGAGAAGCAGATTAACAAAGCTGCATGCCCCAAATACACAAGCAGCAGGGCCTTAAATACACACACACACACACACACACACACGTACGCACAAACACATACACAAAAATGCACACAGATGCAGATATACACACACACACACTCACAAAGATACACATCAGATTAGTGGAGCCACAGGCTCTACAACCACAAGCAGCAGGAACTTAATTGAAGCAGGTAGGAACCAAAGAATGTCCTGAGCGCGTCAAATGTTTCCCCTCGCCACTGAGATTGCGATATACATTTAGTGCCGCCTCTGAACCGATGGGTCATCATTATCAAAGAGATGCATGACTCATTCTCTCGCACTCTCTCTTTCTTTACACCTCTCTCTCCCCTTCCACCTCTCTCCCCGCTCTCCCCTCTTTTCCCCTCTCTTTCATTATCAATGAGACACATGACTGGTCACAGCTGCAATGCATCGAGGGAGCCATAAAGCAGGTCAAAATAAATATTCTCCAGACACACACTTTAGAATGAGAATAGGATAGGCTCTGATGGACGAGGGAGAGGAAAAGGTGAAAAAGGAGAGAGTGTGTGTGTCTGTTGTGCGTGTGTCCATCCGCAGAGATAGCACTCTATTTTGTACCCTTGAAAGTTTTTCTACATTTTCATCATTGCTGTTGACCTTGTGATTTCGTATGTGAACATGTGGACAAAGATGAATCATTCAAATCATTGATAGCAGCACAAAGTTGGTCTGGGAGCATTATGGCAGCTCAATCTGCTATGGTGCATACATAACACACATGGCTGCAGGGGTTCAAGTCTTGGCTGATGCAGAGTTGCAGCCAATGTCAGTGGAGTAGATGAAAATGCAAATGGAGGGCAGTGAGGGATAGTGAAGAAAAGTGTGGCACCGTTAATAGGTGATACAGCTGGAAATTGCGGCCTTTACAGAGCATGATGTAACAACGCTGACGTTTGACATTGTTAAACAAACTGCATCACAGAAAACCAGATTGCATTGCAATTGAGCCTTGATGGCATCATTAAGAGGAAAAAACAAACAGGGGAGAAGTGAGCTAAAGTCAGAGGTATGTGTCATCATCATGTGTCAACGCTTTTATTCTGTTATGTAACATTTTCGACTAGTAAAAACAAAAAGAGTGGGGAGCCACACAAGAGATTGCTAGCTAGCTAGTAGTTCATTGCTGCAAGACTACCTATCACTCAGCTGAAATCTTACAAAACCTCAGCCATGAATAAAATAAGCTGGACATTTTTTTTTACCTTGACTTGCAGCTATTCTATGAAGGGTTCAGCATCCCCAGTTTTCACAGTCCTAAATCATAATAGCTCAGTGTGGGGAAGCTGTATGTCTGTATTTACTTTCCAAGTTGCTTTTTCTAGAATTCTGAAATCAGCAGGCCTTTAAATCCTAAATATTAGGCAATATAATGGAATGGAATAATGGAATAATAGAAAAACGAGAACATCATATTTAGTGTTGAAGAAATTTTAATTTGAAATCTCAACAGCCCACGGCCTTTCTAGCGTTAACGTTTTTCCATGAGAGGCACCAAGGCATAATCCATCATCAATCAGCCCCACTGCTGCCTGAGGTGCAGGCAACTGCAAAATACCCTGAGCGCTTTAAATGGCTGAAGCTCACCAAAATCTATTTAAAAAATAAAGATAATCTTGGTCTTGCATGGCCCTTAATAATAACACTATATCAATGGACACACAACAATATGCCCATACATACATACACCCATACACACATGCATGCACACAAGCACTACACGAATTCAAACACATCAAAGAAGCAGTAGAAGAGCCTGCGGTCCTGCTCTAAAGTTTGGTGCATATCTATGTGCATGTGTGAGTGAGTGTATATATGTATGTATGTGTGTGTGTGTGTGTGTGTGTGTGTGTGTGTGTGTGTACGCGCGTGTGTGTGTGTAATAGGGTTGAGCAGGTGTGGAGGATTTTCTCATCTCTCAGTGGTCCTCTCAGGCCCGAGGCTGGTTCCTCTTTTCAACACTTATCCTTTTTCCCAAAAAAAAACAGTGGGTAGTCCACCATCTTTCAAAATTTTATGGATTTTCCTCACAGTTATCAGAGGAGGACATGGTGAGACCAAATGTTTCCTCACGCTGCACTATAACAGTCTGCATCCTCACAATAATTTTAATTAATTAATAAAAGAGCTCAGCTCTGTAAAGTGACCAAAGATGGCTGTGTAATACATTTGATAACTTTTGACAGAAAAAATGACCAAAGGCCATGAACCCAGGCTCTTACAACTTTACAGAAAATCCATATCTGGAAAAAAGATCGACTCAATAACTTAAAGTATTTTATTGACCCTTGTTATGTAACATATCATTTTAAAGTTAGAAATGCAAATCAATAAATCAAAGTTTAAAAACAAATCTCCCTCTCTTTGTATTTTGTACAAATTGTAGCTGTATTTGTTTTGTGCAGCTAGGAGTGATAATGGAACCTCTGGTCTCAATTTTGCATCCACAGTGCTCAAAAAATCTGTCCAACTCTTGAAAAACCTTTTGACTGAACAGTGCAATAGTATCCTCGTGTGACTTTGCATCACCGCCGCGTGAACTTTCCAATCCATTAATCTATAATGGCTTACTGTGGTGGTAGCAGTGATATCATTACTTAGATTGGAGGTGAGCTATTCCACTCAGACCAGTCGGTGCGTGAACCCTACACAGAATGTCTATACACATGGATAAGGTCGCACATGACTATAGGGTTATTTTACAGAATTTAATTCAATTTCATAAAGGCCGAAATGTTTTAGACCTCCCTGCTTACCTGTCTGCTTGGATGGTCTTCTGTCTGACAGCCTTTTTGTCTGAGTGTCTGCCTGTCAGTCTTTCTGACTGCGTATGTGACCATCTGCCCTTCTGTCCATCAGTCCATTCATTTGATTCATTGGGAATATGTTGTCCAGATTGTGTGGTTTTGTAGCCTTCAGTACTATCATGGTTACACTTGCATCGTCATCTGCTCTGTGTGGCCTAAAGCGCTATATGGCTTTGTATTAAAATGACACCACACATGATACACACATATACACAAACACACACATACTACACAAATACAGATTCCCAACGAGCAGAAGCCATATGGCAGGTTCCTGGCCTGCATAATTGGTTTAAACAAGAAACAGTGTGTGTGTGTGTGTGTGTGTCTGTGTGTGTCTGTGTGTGTGTGTGTAGACGGCCAGTTGCAACAACCCCCGTCGATAATCACCCAGCAAATGAGCCTGCTGTCACTGCTGTGGTCCCTTGACAGAACTACTGCAGCCGCAGAGCCCAAAACACACACACACTACTTAATACCACACACATACACACACACACACACACTCACGCACACACACAAACTACATTACACTCCACATTACAGCACATTACATAGTACCGCATGCACACACACTCACCAAAGCTAAAATGTGACACACATTTCCTAGCACGCACACACACACACACACTACCGACGGAAATCTACCTCTCTTCTCTGTCATTCGTCAGTTTCATATTCAATAGCAACAGCATGCACAGATACACATGCATCCATAGCTCACTATGACATGTCATCGCACATCATAATCATAAAATAGCACATTGTTTTCCCTTGAAGTTATCTATAGGGAAATGTAATGTCACTCTGCTTTTCTCTTTGACCTTCTACTTCTCTCAATTGTTTATTCTCTCTCTCTCTCTCCCTCCCTCTGTCTTGCAGTGGAAATAAACTTTAAGATTTCATTTAATAGCACAAGCGATGTCTCTTTGTTCAGGTGTTGTAGGGAGTTGTATGCTGTGTGTAGGGGTGGGCGATATGGACAAAATTTTGTAGTTTTTTGGTTTTTGAGAGAAATATCAATACACAGATATTTAGAAATGTTTCATTTCATTATTTTTGAAAGCATCTTCGCTTCACGGAATTGTTTTACTTGTGCCTAAGACTTTTGCACAGTACTGTATTTGTGAGAGATTGGTTAGTGGGAAAGTTGTGCAGAGAAAACTGGATTTAGGTTCTGAATGGGAATGAAATTTGTTGATAGTAGGCTACCATAATGCACCACAATGGCCACGAAAGCAAATTGTGAGTAAATCTTTACTGATAATGATGTAAGATTGTCACATCGTGTACCCCTACATGAGTGTGTATGGGTGAGTGTATGTGCACACAAGTAGCTGTGTACACTATACCACTCAGAAAGAAGGACAAAAAAGAGCATGAGGCAAGAAAGAGCAAAAAACGAGAAGATGATGAGATGGTGTAGAGATGCACCATTATTCTGTTGAGTCTCTCAGATGTCTCTACAGGTCTCTCCAGATGGAAAAAACACAATAAGAGCAGCAAAAGTAAGCTGGTTCTGTTGGACTAGTCATTGATGGTTTAATGTAATACCATGCCAACTGGAAGAGGGAGAGAGAAAGGAACGGGTGAGGGAGGAGTGGAAGAAATGAAGAGAGAAGGGTAGAGATATTTCAGTATGCCAGTTTCCTCTTCCAAGCCAGAAATGGCCTATTATGTTTAATATTTTGAGTCTCAGTGGAGGAAGAAAAGAGCAGGGACACTGAGTGGGCTGACTGGAAGAGTCATCAGTAGCTAACAGTATCCTCAACATAATATCCTACCATCTGCTTTCCTCTAAAAGCCTGGTCTAAATTTGTCTTATGTTGTATAAGTGGTAGCGCAATAGCAAAAAGAGCAGAGCGATACTGAGTGGGCTACATGAGCAACGAAGAGTACGTTCAACATAATATTATGTCAAATGTTATACCAACTCCCTAGTCCAAACACCAAAAAGCCGTTCTAAAAATGTCTGGTATGTGTGCGTGGTATGTGTGGTGTTGTATTTGAGGAGACAACAGTGAAGGGCTAAATGAGGCCTCTGCTTTGAGTAGTCACCCCCTATCAGGAAGATCTCTGGTAAATACCCACGACCAACACTGTGAGAGGGTGGAAGAATATGTGAGCTTCCTGAGCGCTAGGGCTGAACGATTTGGAGAAAATATTGCGATTCTTCTAGATTCAAAAGATAAATATATCAGAGGGCTCTGACCAACCAACCCAACATTTTCGTTCAGAATTGAGAAAACGCACGGAAACATAGGTTTGAAGTCAGCAACCTTTTGGAGAAAAACAGGTTATTGCCACAATCGCATGCAATGCATGTAAATGCTTCAACAGATATTACTGCATAGCAGCTGTGCTGGCAAAGGAGGAAGAGATTATGTTGAGTTGCATGTAAAATCAACCTCGCTGCTAATGTGGTTAGTTGATGACGGTTGCGATGTCACGTACAAGCAGGGCTGGCGTCAATTAAAATTGCAGCTCTTGCGATTTGAAAATTTTATTCTTTCACGTCGCAATTTTGATATGAAAGCGATTAATCGTTCAGCCCTACTGGACAAAGACAAAACCAAGCCTACAGCAGCACCACCTCTGTGGCTGACATTGTGCCTCTACAAAGCTATCATGTATTATATTAGAATTCCATCACAAAAATAACAAATCCCTACGGCTTGACCAAGTGGACACTATAGACCATACATTTTCATGAAAAGAGTAGCATGCCCCGATTTTAGTAAATTAAAACAAATTGACACTTTCTTTATTTGTGTTAACAACAATTAATAATGCACCTCTGTCTAGCCTCCAAACATTCATTGCCTATTTTTTAGAGCAAAGCGTTTGAGTTAGCTTGATATGTTTACAACACAATGTGAAGAGCAAAATTTAGAAAGGAAAGTGAGTGATGATGAGAAGTGGCCAAATGTGGTAGACCAAGGTAGATAAGTCCTGGCTAGTACTATTCACCCTGTAGTGTAACCCTTCTACGAGCATTCTCAACATAATGTCCCAGTCCTGGTGAAATAATTTATAATTATTTATAAATTACTTATAATCACTACGAAGTGAATGATCGGCCATTTTGTAGATTTGGTTAAGCTCAACTAGATCTATCAATGTCAGAGTAGTAACTGAACACAAAGGACATGAGATGGCAGCTAACCTTATAGAATAGGAAAGGCCTTTAATCCATGCACATGTTCACTGACCAAGATAAACCTTCTCTGGCTCAGGGAAGATGCCTGCAGATTAAAGGCTTTTTCATCTTATTTGAGAAGACTCTTTTTACTGGGGGTTAGCAACTATTAAGGCTGGGGTTGGGAAAATGCTTCGGATAGTGGCATTCAACATCAAATTGGTGTTCCTTTGATGAGAAGAATCATCAAGTTACCACAGGTAGTAAAATGATTGAAATTTCTTTCAACTTAGATGTGTCAAATTCACAAAAGAGAATGTTCAGGACAGTTTTATCTTTACACTTTAAACCTAGCTTTAGCACTCTCAAATCACCCAGAACCCCCTGGGGCCCCACTTGGGGGTGGTGGGTGATATTATTCTATTTATATAGGCTATTATAGTATGATCTCTATGTGTATTATAACAAACTACAGGCTGCTTTTCTTCTCCTATGCAATTACATTATAATT
>OOFE01023630.1:25813-39474 GCA_900323365.1 Monocentris japonica | reverse complement strand
CCCCCCCCCCCCAACCACACACACACACACACCCACTCTCACACACACACACACACACACACACACACACATATCACTTCTCTGTGAGAAATATGCATGACAGGAGATTGAAGTTGGAGCTGAGCAGTGATTAGTCACCTCAAGGGCCCACTGGAACAGGAAGCCAAGCGAAACAAAGTGGGGTTAAAGGTCAGGGTCAGAGCTCAATACTCAGGCTGGGTTTTCAGTGCTAAATAAAATGCCAAGAGGATGCTCTGTAGGGCTACCAGAAGAGATATGGCCCACAAACAGACTACAAGGAAATGATGACACAATATGCTTAGAGATTGCATGAACTAAAAAGTCAGCTGTTCCGTAACATGAAATCAGTGTGAGAAATAAGAAGAATAAGAGAAATTAGATTTTCCATATTTTTTTGTGGCTCCTATACAATAGCTTTGAATACTTCTACATTACTGACTGACTCAATAGATCCACAAAGACATTAGTTGTCCATCCACCATGACAAGAGGTTGGAATTTGTGTTTTATGTAACAGTAGCCCTGTTACTTTGTCAAAAGTAAGTATTTAGTTTCTCCTCGATGGCACTACAGCAAATGCATTCGCCCTTTGGCAATGTATACTGAATTATTCAGAATTCAGCAAAACAGTCGGAAACTTGTCTTCATCTCTGTCACAGCCAGGCACTGATGCAAAGACAAAGAAATTTCCCCCCTTCCTAGATTTCCTTTCGCAATCGACATGCATTTTCGGTCTTTTCTGACTGACGGTTGATCTTTCATCTCTTTGTGTGTGTCTAGGATGCCTGGAGTGCTGCATCAAATGCCTGGGTGGGATCCCATACCCATCTCTTATTGCCACCATCTTGCTGTACGCGGGTGTGGCTCTGTTCTGCGGCTGTGGGCATGAGGCGTTGTCTGGCACCGTCACCATCCTCCAGAACTACTTTGAGGTTGTCCGGAGCCCCATGGACTCCCTGGACGTCTTCACCATGTGAGCAAAGGAAACGCGAGCTTAGCATGCTTGAAAGAAAAGCAGTTGAAGAAAACAGAGTCCAAACCAGAGGCACATGAGCTGCCAAACGTCCATGATCAGCATGATATATGAAACATAAGCAGTTATGTCAATGAGGTCATGAATCAAGTGAATTAGTGCTTTAACTTGCAAATATTTCTTTGACAACATACTTGTCTTCACTTAACACATGATATGAACTGTATCTTAAAGCATGATGACAACATGATGACATAATGTCCCTCATACCAGGTGCCATGGTGGCGGAATATAAAAAGGACCATTACAGGGAATATCACACCAAAATCAACTTGAAGAGATTTTTGTCCTTCAGTTTCTCAAATGTGGCTTGTTGTTGTGCTACTTATTTGAGCCCCATCTATATGGGTTCAGTGCGAACCCACGTCCTCTAACTGAAGGAAGGTCTTCACCACTAGGTCACCCGTTAGCATCTCATTGAAGCTAAACAGCTACCTGTTTGTTTCAAGAATGCTAACAATGCTAGCAAACTATTTGGGGGAATCTGAAGGACAAAAGTAGACTATTTTTCCCCAATGTGACAATTGTCTGGTAAAATTTACAGGCTGAAATGGTGACCTCACTTCACTTGGCACTTCAGAACAAAAAAAATAGAATGTATTAGAAACCAGAAGAATTTCATCAACTTCTGTGTTTTGAAATATGTTAAGCTTATTTATTTCTGTGTTGATTTTTCCTGTATGGCAACTGAGCATGGCACAACATGACTATACTCTCTAGCCAATGACTTGACCAATGACTAAATCTCCCCACCCTGGTATTATTCTGTGTCAACACACAGTTTCATATGAAAAAAACACAAGATACGACGAAGAGTTAATATCCAAAATGCAACGTTTTTCATAGCAATAATGCAAATTGCAATGCGATGGTATTGTAATAGTTTTCAGTTATCTATCCATTCTCCAGGATTGACATTATTAAGTATGTGATCTACGGCATCGCCTCGGCCTTCTTTGTCTATGGTATCCTGCTGATGGTGGAGGGCTTCTTCACCAGCGGAGCCATTAAAGACCTGTATGGAGACTTCAAGATCACCACCTGCGGACGCTGCGTCAGCGCCTGGGTAATACGAGTGTAGTTTAAAAACTGTTCAATTGAAGTTGGTTTTGGTTTTGTTGATCCAGTGTCAGGGTCACCAATTGCAAAGGATACTTAAAGTGGTAATCCACGAGATCCTTGTTTTTTTTATTTTGGCAACATCTTTGGTGCTAAGCAGTTATTGCTGTAGTGTTCAGTGTACTGTGTCCAGTGCTATGACGTCTTTTTCTTTGGACTTTCTGTTAATCAAGTTTGAGTTTCTGTAGCTGGCGCTATTTTTTCTTGTCTTAAGACAAAGGTTATGGCTGCTCCTGCTAACTACCCAGTTCTCCTTCTATTTATTCCAAACAAACTACTGTTGCTGCTGCTGGAAAGGCATCACTTCTTGTGTGGAAAGACCTAATGACACCGGGTGTTATAGGTTGAATCACTATTGTGTTATATCAGTAGGCGATAGAAAGTAGCAAAACGGAAACCGGTTTATATGAAAATGTCACAGATTATTACTTTAACCTATTCTGACGTGCCCTTGAGGAAGACTCTGAACTCCCGACCTGCTCCAGGGGCCCCTCCTGTGAAATACATGCATGTATGTGTGTCTCGGAAGGATATCCGAAGAAACAAATTCCTAATTCCACCGTATATGACATCTGAAGTGCTCTACAATTCCTTCAATACCCGAGCCCACAGGGATCTTAACAAGATCATCTCTACGACATAATTGTTTAGCAAATCTGCAGCTCCACAGGGAGGCCAAGGAAATGAATTATGCTGCGGTATTTGTGGTCATTGAGTTCATTGAGTTAGTGTGTGCCCATGGAAACGTCCACACCAACCAAAATGAGACTGGTTGTTAGAAATTCACAAATGGGTGGCAGGGCGGTCTAGTGGTGAGAGTGACCGTCTTGTAAGGTCACAGGTTCATTCCTCGCAACAGCCAATTTGTTTTCAACAACAGTCATTTGTTCTGGCAAAATGCCTTTGTACAAAACACTTAACCCACAATACATGCACCTCCTCACTCACTGAAGGTGCTCTGCATAAGCATGCCAGCTAAATGCTTCAAATAAAAAAAAAGAAGACAGCTACTCAGGAACAAGCTTAACAAGTTTTGACACGCTGTCTGTCAAAATGCACTAAGCGAGATTCTTCAAATCAATAAAAAGAGAAGTGTTTGTTGACATGGAAAATCATGGCTAGAGTCGAAGTTGGGGAGTTTCTATCTTCCCATTTTTGGAATTTTTGGTAAACGTGGAATTCTCTTCAATCACCCACCTCTGAAGGCATTGTAGTGGAACTGACATACTCAGCTTCAATGATACTGATTGGTTGGTTGGTTGTAAGATGAGTAGGCACTGATGAAGGCGTCTGGACTGCCTAAGATGACTTAGAATAACCAAGTGTAGGGCTGGGTAAAGAAAAACAGCAGCATATTTTTCATTTGATTTGAGAAATAAGATTCTAAGTCTGAAAATGAGATTAACACTGCAGGCTTGATCTATAAATGGATAACCACTCCCTAAACTTGTATTATCTTGCCAAACAACAGTCCTTAATGTGGTCTGTCATCCTCTGTGGCCCTTTCAGTTCATCATGCTGACGTATATCTTCATGCTGGCTTGGCTCGGGGTGACAGCTTTCACCTCTCTCCCCGTCTTCATGTACTTCAACATCTGGACTATTTGCCAAAACACTACTGTGCTGGAAGGGGCCACGCTCTGCCTGGACCCACGCCAGTATGGTAAGGAAGGCTACTCTCTCTCTCTCTCTCTCTCTCTCTTCCCCTCTCCTTTCTCTAACTCTAACCCTTCCCTATAACCCTAAAACATGGGGAACCATTTGAGCCCAATGTGCTAAGCTATAAGACCCATTAGTTGATGTTTTCATGGCTGGTTTTGGATTTAAGCAGACACTGATTTCTTAAGTTGACAGTATAAAAATATTTACCATGTTGATTTCATAAGAATATGCAACAAAGAGCATTCCTGAGCTATTATACTGATGATCAACAGCCTCCATGTCACATTTCAGGTATTGTGCCAATTGCTGAGGCGAAAACAGTGTGTGCTGGATCGGAGAAGTTTTACAAGATGTGTGAATCTAATGAGGTAGGTGAAAAACACCAGTCAATGTAAATTACTGCTCAAAGCTTCAAAAACTTCATAGTAACATCTGATTCTTGGATAATTCTGACATTGTCCCTTTCCCCCTTTGTTTTTCATTTTCAGAAATTCTTACTTGACTTATGTACAGGTTGTGCAATAAGCAAAAAAGATCTTAAGAGTGTTCTTATTGCACACATTATGATACAACTTCAGCACCCTTTGATTTTCCATCAAATTGGAATACAGAGCAAGTTTGGTCGTACTAGCACCCATTCAAAGTGGGCCAGTAGGAAATAAGATCAAGCAAATTATCAGCAAACCTCTAACAGTAGTGCATCTGTAACATGTAACATTCGTATGGATCCTTCTAGTGCACTTCTTGTGTACCTGTACTGAACGGTGCACAAGGCTGGATGAACATACTGCACTGTGCCAGTATGGATGCAGCATCGTACTCTTATACAGTAGAAAAAAAACGATTAGAATAGAAGCAGGCTTGAAGGTCGCCAGCTCGAATCCCTGGACCAGCTGGGAAGATGCGGGTGGGGAAAGTGAATGAGTAACACTCTCCCCTCCCTCAACAATCACTGTTGAGGTGCCCTTGAGCAAGGCACTGAACCCCGAAATGCTCTGGTGGAGCTGCTCGGAGCTGACCAACACTAAAAAACTGTGGTTGTACTGGTCAGCTCCCAGAGGCCAACAGTAAAAGACTATGGATGTACTGGTCACCTCCCGGAGGCCAACAGTAAAAGACTGTGGTTGTACTGGGCAGCTCCCAGAGGCCAACAGTAAAAGACTGTGGTTGTACTGGGCAGCTCCCAGAGGCCAACAGTAAAAGACTGTGGTTGTACTGGGCAGCTCCCAGAGGCCAACAGTAAAAGACTGTGGTTGTACTGGGAAGCATTATCTCTCCATGAATTAACAGAATATTCTGAATATTACCAGAGAACCTACAAGGGCCACAAAAACCAACAGTAAATGTTTCTCATAACCAGAAGACGGACCTATCTGTGGTTGTTGTAGACTGCTTATGGTGTTTACATGCAGCCACTCAATAACAGAGTACTTCAAATATTAGTATTCCACATAACAACACATAAATTGAGTTGAAACAAGTTAAACTGTTTTAGAAAAAGTGAAAGTATCTCACCCCATTGGTAGTTTTTCCACTTGATTAAGTTTTTAGACTCAAGACAGCTAGACATCTATCACATTTTTTGCAGCGTGGCAATCCATACCGTGACTGCCAACCAGACCTTTTTCTCCTGAGCCTTGTAAAGTATAACACAAAAGACAGTAGGAGTATTATTCCAAATCGAGATGTCCATCATTTGACAGAAGTGACACCTACTCTTGATGATATGATTTATGAAGGATAGTGGCAACTTCAGTTATTCATTGACAAAATGATACCACTTTTACAGACTGGATCCTCTGTAATTTAGATATTGAATGAAGAACTTTGGCAAATGATGTTTTTTTATTTTGAAATTGAATTGAAAATTAACTAATATAAGTGTTACAAGTACAAATATTCCTTACGTTTTCAAAATAAAAAAATGATATAGTTAATATGGGTGGCTGACTGTTCATAAGGTTTGTGCCTGCTAAAAAGTGATAAGAAAAAAGCGAAATATTCCTGTATGCTAGTTACATGTTTACTATTGCATTTTCAGGTGGGAGCTTAGATGGGCAAGTTTGGAGATTTCAAAGGTCCAGTAAGCCTTGAAGACTTATGTGAGTTATGCTTTGTTTTGCTGCAGCTGGACATGACATTCCACCTGTTCATCTGTGCCCTGGCCGGAGCAGGAGCCGCTGTTATCGCTATGGTAAATAAAACAAGATACTTCTCAATTCATCCCTCTTGCTGGACAAAAAGAAACATGCATCTTCAAAAGGTTTTGCAACAATGAAGAAAATAATACTTGTTTTCTCATAGACATCCATGTAATTTTAACATTATACAAAGGCCCATCAAGCTCACTCAACGCATAAATGACCATGCAAGCCTGGGATTTGATGCTTTTTGAAAATGAAGGGGAAATAGGGATTGTAATGTTTTGGTTGGGCCGGTTCATGGCTATGTTGTGTTGTGTTTGCCTGTGAGAATAGCTGTAGATGGGAGAGAAGGCATTTTGGTGCAGTGTGGAGACAGGGTTTTCCTCCCTCCCTCGTTCAGAGGCGCCAGGCATGTCACAGCGTTGCTATGGAAACAGGGAGAAGAAAGGCTCAGAGCTTGTTGCAACATCACTCAGTAATTTGTGAGGAGCCATTTTCTGAGAAACAGAATGTATTCGTTAGTCAAGGATGATGGTGCAAATTGTGGTTACACACTGACCCCCCCCCCCCCCCCCTTTTTAAAAATAAATAAATAAATAAATAAATAATGGCTGGGAAAATTAAACACGGAACAGATACACACATGTTTGCCAAGAAAGGGTGGGCCTGAAAATCTTTAAAGCCATCCTCAGACATCCATCAAACATTCATCATACCCAACAGCTGACCTAGCAAAAAGCTGGACAATAAACACATTTGATCAGTTTGCGAGTGTGATAATCAGCGTTTTTAGTGGTGTTAGACTGAAGCGTTGGCTCAGACCTCAGTGACCTAATTGGTCCTCATGCATGTCAGAAACAATGAAGTGCAGTTATGAAGGACTGTGATTCCTTGTGAAAGGAGTGGCTGTGTTGCAACCACAGTCATTAAAACACAATGCATTGACTATGGCCTTTGCTGCCATGGTAACGCTGGTGGATACCTACATTCTGCATTATACTGCCACCTGCTGGTCCACTGGTGCCACTCAAAATTAAAGAGCCAATCCATTTGAACAAACTTACTGCTCAATGCATTTAAAACAAGTAGTCAGTCATTTGGAGGTTGTTAGTATTGATAAATGAACAAATTATTGAAGTCGTTATTCTGGTGTAATGCAGCTCAGTCGGTAGAGCGTGAGACTCTTAGTCTCAGGGTAGTGGGTTTGATTCCCACATAGTGTCAACTATCAGCTTTGCAAATTGCTTTGGATAAAAGCATCTGCTAAATAACTGTAATTTGTAATTTCATCCCACTGGCCTGTTGGTTGGCAATCTTCAGGAAACAAAAACTAAAACACTAGATTGGAGCAGGAGGGCTCAGCCACATTTGTCCAGGCCATGTTTTATATGTTTCCATCAACACCCAAACTGCATTCCAAGCCCAGCTGCCAGTATAAACACATCTTCTCTTCTTCAGGCAGAGTGGTCTAGAAGTTAAAAATCATTGTGGGTTATGTACTGCACAGTAACAATTCACTTTCAATTAAAGGAGCAATAAGTAAGATGTTTACTGTCCACTTGGAGAAGAGGTCCGTACTCACAAAGACTCTTAGGAACTCTAAACCTTTCAACACATACTTTTACTTCACCAGGTGCTGAGATTTCTGGCAGTTTTAGAACAAAAACGTGATATTCTTCACAAGACGTTTCTGTTGGGTCTCTTTTCTCTTTTCTGAAAATGTGAAACTACAGGCCGCCGTGAGCTGTGCCAGAAACCTGTTGATGTTTTTGCAATTCTTTGGTCACTAATAGAGGTGGATACATGTCATAGATTACCTAACGGCCCTTAAATGGATGGCTTTCTCTGTGCTGACTAACATCTTTTTCCTTATCTTACAGATCCACTACCTGATGGTGCTGTCGGCCAACTGGGCCTACGTGAAGGACGCTTGCCGGATGCAGAAGTATGAGGACATCAAGTCGAAGGAGGAGCAGGAGCTCCACGACATCCACTCCACTCGCTCCAAGGAGCGTCTCAACGCCTACACATAAAGACCAGCGTGCGGCCTGGCCCTGCCACTCCGGCCCCCCTCCCTCTCTCTTCCTTTCTTTCTATCTGTCTCTCTCTGCCATCCCCTCCAGAGGGGGGGCGGATGGCACCAAGGGCCCCTCGCCACTGCTGATGTCACTGGTGCATCATATGACAATGTGGTGTTGGGGGGAACGTCACATAATCCTCCCCAGCCACAAACAGCATTTCAGATGAAAAAGCCCCTTTACCTCTCTCATGGACGGTGTTATAATTATCATTATGGCAGTGATATAGTTATTGAAAACCAGTTGTTTAGTGCCGATAGTAGTTTTAGTATAGATTGTAGAATCAGAAGTAGCAGTAGTGTTTCTGCTTTTTTTACTTTGATTAGTTTGCGTATATTTCTTTTGTTTATCTGATATTTCTATTTGATTGAAAGTGTCATTTTTCTCTCATGTATTATTTATTTTTTGCTGATTTCTGAGGGGGTCAATTGGGGCTTAAAAGGGTTTCAAGCACATTCCTCATGTTCATGTGTGAAGATCTCATGTTGAAGAACTACGTACTGTATGTGAACGGGTGGTCACTTTTGAAAACTAAAATATTTTAAATCTCACAAGGCAACTATGAAGCATCGTAAACCTTCGAAATACCATTATTCCCAGGGATCAAAATCACTTTCATGTGGAAGTAATTCAAATTAATCTGTTTTTCTATCTGATACAATAGCAAGACAACACAATGATAAATACCAAATTATTAAAGAAAAACAAATATTACTTGCTAGCTGTGCCAAGCCTGTTAAACAGGAAACAATGACTTAGGTCAATATCAAAGATGGGAATAGTTGATTAAATGATAAACTAGGGGTTATTTTATGATATATGGGGAATCTTGCCAGTTTAAATGTATTTTAGGACTGTGAATGATTTCATTGTCTTTTAATCACAAGCCACAAAAGCACATGCAAACATACTTTCATAAACCCTTTTTTTAATTTCTTAAAAGTGGAACTTTATAAATAGTAGTATGAATCCAGTTTTTGCAGAACTCTGCACTGTATATATCGATATATCAAAGCATACCTATATGTTAAGCACTTCAATTTCAGGACAATTCATATGAGAATAAGAAGACATCACTGTGGGTCAGTCCACTCTCCATCTATCAGTCTCAATGAAAAAAAAAACTGACGATAAAAAAGGTGTTGGTGTAATGGCACTTCTTGATGGAATTATCAGATGTGAGAAAAGTGTGTGTCACAGTAATTTTGTTCATGACAGTAAAAGTCTGATTGTCTTGCTTCCACATCCTGATGCCATAAGTCTACAAAGGTGGCCTGTCATTTCATTGCCTGGCAATATTTGTTTTGTCAGTATTTCTAAAAGCTAGTTTCATGCACTTATTTGACCATTTCTGTGCTCTCTCTAGATGTAAGCGCATTGGTGTTCAACTCCGAGTTGGATAACTGTACTGTTAGGTAAAGACTGTGAATTTAGATGTTTTTCGTGGCATGGACATGCATTAATAAGTATAGTATTATTGACTCAAAAGTCATTTTATTTCACTTCTTTATTTTTTACACTTTTGACTGTCTTGCTGGATCAACCCTTTGTTTATATGTGCAGTACTAAACCTCCCACGCTTACCGCATTATGCTACTGATATTAGACTGTAGTCTTTGAGTTGTGTCTATTTAGTTTGTGATGAGCTCTCAACCATGTCTTAAAACTAATACTCGTACCAACGTTGCTTACTCAGTAATGATCTGAAAAAATGCTTTCAGCTTCCTCCTCGTATTAGTCTTTTGTACTTTCACTAAGAATGCTTAGTAGCAGGCTTTAAATTGAATCTGTTTTGTACATTCATGTGCCAACAGCTTGAAGTGGCTTATTTGACCTGTATGATCAAATTTGCTTGCATAAATAAAATTCACTTGTGTACTTGTTAATAAATACTTGACGTGTCCTGTGTCTTTTTTGTTCTGTTGCTAAGGTTATTATTTTTATTATTATTATTAGAGTCAGTAGTTGTAGTAGTGGTACAAGTACTGCTAGGATTAGTAGTAGTAGCTATGAGCCAAGAGAAATTTCTGTCATTAACCGCATGGTGGGCCAAGAAATATGGTCAGCCAAGATTAAAGTTAGAGTTATTAGATTATTGGAAAGAAGCAAACAATGACAATCAGTGACGTTTTTTTAGGAAAACGTCCACAGGTCTGTTATTTACTACCTACAACATACCAGTAGATGTCTCCCTTCTTCTTTGGTAGCTCAGAATTGCACACAGGATTGGCAGCACAGAGGACATTTTTTTACATTTTATGTCTAGTGTATGGCATGTATGTGGAAAACCATTGACTATACTTGTATGAAAATGATTACTAAGCACAGTTTAGTACTACGATATTTGAATTTTTAAATGTATGGTCGCTCTGTGAAGAATCCATTTCCTCCAGTAACTTCTTAGATGATAGGTTCACAATTGATTTATATTCTCATATTTGTGATATCAGTGCAAACACAAAAATCAATGAAAATAAACACTTTTTTTTACATGTGCATTTTAGTCTTTTATCTGATGCTCTTACCCAGAGCAACTTGTATTATGTACAACAGCAGAATATGCTTAAATTCCTGTATTGTAGTGTTCCATTGCACAAGTACTGTGCTGCATCCGTATGGGGCCTGCTATGTTTACCGTACAACATCAGTATGCTTTGGTTTTCTGTTGGAATACTGAGCTGACGTATATGTACCAAATATGTGAACCGAAGTGTGCACAAAACACGATGGAAACACAGACCATTCAGTAGCAGTATGAGCACAGCACACTGTGGACTGGCCAGTCCCAGACAGGTACAGTTTGGTGCCCTGCTCCACCCCCTGGTCCATCCAGTCAGGTAATAAATCACACCCAAGATTACAGCTTGCACCCTCGTGTCAGACAGAACTCCCTCATGCATCCGACATACGGCCTCCAGCTCACCGATACATTTATATTTTAGGCGTTTAGTTGACACTCTTATCCAGTGACTTACAATGTCAGAGTGCAACTGCAGAATAAGCTTAAATTCTTAATTTGCTAATGTTACAAGCAAGTAACAGTAAAGAGAGCAAGGGTTAAAGCCACATGTGACTGGGTGGGGCTGAACCGGCCTGGCCTGGGTGTCCTGAGAGTAATATTAAAGAGGATGTGAAGGTGTGTAACTATGAATGTGAAACAGGGTGGTGCTCAAAAATGTGTGCATGCTCAGCAAAACTTGGCTATATAAAGATTGAAATAAAAGAGAAACAGTGAAGTTGACAAGTGGTGGACAGATTTACGAGGGCGTGGCTGGATCACATGAGGAGAAGCCTCTCCTGAGCTGGCCGATTAGCGCCATGTCCAAGAGACCGATTCAGCCCCACCTCCAGCTTGCCTGACCCAGTCAGCCCCGAGAAATCCTCTGCTAATCTCACCCCAACCTTGCCTCACCTTCTCCTCCCCCCTCCCCCACACCACCAAGCCGACAGGTCACCTGTACTGTAAGTAGATCTTGAGCATGTGTACTGTTGCCGCTTAAGATCTTTTGGTTTTTTATCTCTTTTCATTCATTCTTTCTTTGTTTTTGGTGAAGTTTCATCCTCCTGACACTCTCTAAATGAATTCGGATGTCTTTGCTCCTGACTTTTCTCCTGACCTGCCGTCGGTGTTGTGAGCATTTTGGGTGCGCTTGGTGAAATCATGCGTCGTCTTCTCTATGCCCATGTATTCCTATGCTGCCTAAGCATGGCCCGTTCGTTTTGTCCATCCCAGTGCACTTGTGTTTTCCATGTACGCAGCGATGGAACAGGATCCAGGTATTTACACTTTAATTCTCCTCTCACACACACTTGGCATCTTTTGTAATATTGGAAATACAGATATTTCATAAAAATTTGAATGTATTGGATAGAGGTTTGTCAATGAGGTCAGCCTCTGTTTACCTTCACTTCACAAAAAAAAACCTGGAAACCAAATCCATGCCACACATTCATCTCAATACAGTTTGTGAAACAATGTTTTACAAATTATAGATTCTTCCAGAGGCTTATTTAGTAATTCTGGACCATCTGGATGGTCAACAATGTGCCCGGTGTAGATTCAAAACGAAGGAAACAGCAGAACATCCTTCAGAGATCGTGGCTCTCTAATTGTATGCTTTTTGATGCTTTGATGCTTTGATGCTTTTTCTGGGGTCACGGTAAGGTCACGGCTACTCACATAGATCACGAGCACCACATAGATAATGAGTGATCATGGATCTTCCATCATTGCAGGTGGTGGCAGATGTGGGATTAAATCTAGCTATTGATGAGGCCTTATGTGTCTGTCATATAAAAGCACTCAATTTAAGAATTCAACTATGCTGTTGCATGGCTTAAGAAACTCCAATTAGTGTTGGTGAACATGAATGCTTTCGCCTGAAGCTGAAAACCAGAGCAAAAAGACTGATGCCACGAAGGTGTAGAGCATGGAGCTGCTGTATTGACCATAAATGGCAGACTCACTTTGTTGATTCATAAAATGTTGATGAGCAAATATAATAGCGCTAATAATCCCGAACCAGAAGATGTATCCTTATTCCCACATAATATTCCTGGCTACTGTCACCGTCTCCTTTTCCCTGTTTTACAATTAATTCTCTACGGCGTATGAGATCACAGATCAAACTCTTCTTTTGTCTCTAGCTGTGGGACAGTAGCAAATGTTTGCTAGCACAAACCAAACCATGCTAGGGCTCTGGGATAGTATTTGTGCATGCTGCAATTCAGAGTTTTTCCCCTTTAAGCCAGTGTGTGACATCATCAGCATGTAAGACACTAATACTTAAATACCTTATAAACGTAACTACAATACCACCAAGACAGACATGCATCATGGGATAGAGGTGACTGCTCAGACTCTTTATGCTAGTAGTAATTAGATCTTTATTCTTGGAGATGATTGGATTGATTCCATGCCAGGAAATGTACATTAGGTCAGTACAGAACCACCTTAACATTTGATTTTCCTTTATTTTCACCATACAAATAGAGACTGGAGATGCTTAACTCTAAACAAAAAGAAATGGCCAACATTCTTGAATGAACTGTGGATTTATTCAGTAGTTATAGGAAACATAGTTTGGCTACACAGCCTTCAATGTCATCTTGATGCCAATGAAGGCTGTATAGCCAAAGCACATTGTGACTGCTGAAAAGAGATGTGGTTAATTCATTTGAGAATAATGTCTTTTTTTATCATTTTTTATTTGGGCCATACCTTGTAGATTGGCCATTAATTCATTAAAATGTCCATGTCCTCATTGTAAAATGTACAGTACTGATCACAGTACTGTTTTACAAAAAACGGGGCATAGTAAGGTAGGTAACCATCTGACTCGTTTATATTTTCCTCTCAGATCTGTGCTCTGCAATGACCCGGACATGTCGGATATCCCCGTCAACGTCCCCGTGGACACGGTCAAACTTCGTGTTGAGAAAACCGCTGTACGGCGAATCGCAACAGAAGCCTTCTACTACCTGGTGGACCTACGGTACCTGTGGATTACTTACAATTCCATCAGCTCAATAGATACTGGAAGTTTCTACAACCTCAAAGTGCTCCATGAGCTGAGGCTGGACGGCAACCTCATCTCCATGTTCC
>OOFE01023630.1:8954-25793 GCA_900323365.1 Monocentris japonica | reverse complement strand
CTCCATGTTCCCTTGGCAGTCACTAAAGGAGATGCCCAGACTAAAGACTCTGGATCTACACAACAACAGGCTCACTAGCGTTCCCATAGAGGCCATCCCATACTTCGTCAATATTACCTACCTGGATCTATCCAGCAACAAGTTAACCACCCTGCCCTCTGACCTCATGGATATCTGGCCTCCCTTCAATGGAATGCCCATCTCTTCTAATGCCTCCCAGAAAGTTGTGCTAGGTAAGCAGAAATAGTGGTTATGTTTGGTTGGCTTGTTCATGACAGTCAGTCAGTTTGGCAGTGATGGCAGTGCCTACCAATACCTTGGTTAGGTACTCATGGTACTATCAGACTTGAGAACGAGGCTTTTTAGCCTTTGTAGCTGAAATGTCTTGCGAAGTTGGCCATTTGCTTGCAATGCCATCTTCCATCACTGAGCAGTTGAAAAGGAGTGGAGAAAGGAATTTGTGGCGAGGAGGTGGGAGGTGTATGTGTGTGTGTGTGTGTGTATGGTGGCATTTTGTGTTATGGGTGATGGTGAAAACCTTACCTATGTCCCCTTTAATAGGTCAACCTATTTTTGATACTCCCTACCAGCAGATATGAGTGAAACCCAGATTTTTGGAATCTTCTTCATTTTTTTTTTCCAGTGTTGTTGTCATTTCCAACATTTTTGAGTCCATCTTTAATGTGAAATCATCTTATTATAGATTGTATCAAGGAAAAAAGTGAATTGCTGAATTATTGTGTTTTGATATTCTGAGAATAATTTATAATAATTTTTTTTTAACAGGCAATGAGGCTCAATGTCTGGTTACTTTAGCTGTGTTGCATGGGGAGAGGGAGGGATAATGTTAATAGGCTGTTTTAGGGCAAGCTAGCTTATCCCCGCTGAAAGAGCTAGCTGTGTATACTGGCGTACTTGAAGGAGAAACCGGATTAGGCTGCAGGAAAAAACACAGCCCATGCACAGAATAGACTACAGCTTCTTTAGTGTACTATAAAGGCATTTCTTGTTAATATTTTGTGAGAAGTAGGCTCACCCTAGTTGTCTTTATAACTAAATTATGAATACATTAGTTTTCATATACAGATAAGAACAATTTAAATGGATTTGGATTTACCAAATTTCAACAATTTCACTCAAACACCTTTCAGTTTGCTGAGTGATCTGCAACAAACCATACAAACACTTCCAGCAAATTCAAACTTGAGACATTAAGCCTGGGTTATGAACATAGATTGTAGTGTGTTAAAACTGCCAGTGATCTACTGAGGTATATGCTGACAGGAGGACTAATGGAAAGAGTGTCTTACCACACACTGGAGGAGGGCCAGAGCCAGCTTTAGTGCTTGGCCACTGTTAAGACAAACTAATCTGGTTAGGTGGCTTTTGTATGCACTAATACACGCATCTGTGTTTACAGTCATTTGTTAAGAGAGTGTGCATTTCCCAAACTCTTGAAATTCACCAGCAATATCTCTAAAATGATTGACTCTGTAAAAGTATTGTGATTTTGTTGTAAACCAAACTACTTTACTTGACCACTTTCTTTCAAAAGGTACCATAATTTTTAAAAAATTTGTTAAGCATTTTGTAAGAGAAGGTATACATTTTTTCAAATGGTAAATATCTCATTTTGGAATAAAAATAATATTCTATAAAACTTTTATGAATTTGCATGTATGGTGTGCTGCAGAAGTATTAATGTTACAATGGAACTGTTGATGTTCTATGAGATTCATAAACTCTTGGCGTCACCAGCACCAGCTAAGAGCAAACCACTATGTCAGTCAAAAGATTGACTTTGAAACAAATTTAAACAATATTTAAGGTTGTAAATATCCTGCATCAGTTTGTTACTTCCATATATTCAACTCGAATGCTGTAGCGTTTAAAGAGATGGATTTTGACACTGGACAGGTATGACAACAGTTGCTGCAACACAGCACACTCAATATTAATGACAATACATCTCTCACCTTTTCATCTTCAGGCCTTCAAGATAATCCCTGGTTCTGTGACTGCAGAATCTCCAAGCTGATAGAGCTTTCCAAAATGACCAACACACCAGTGGTTCTGATGGACCTGTTCCTGTCCTGCAGTGGACCTGAGAATCTAGCTGGCGTCCTTTTCCAGCGAGCTGAACTAGACCAATGTGTAAAACCATCAGTCATGACTTCTGCAACAAAGATCACATCTCCCTTGGGAAGTAATGTACTCCTGCGTTGTGATGCCACAGGTTACCCGACACCAACCCTCAAATGGGTCAAATTAGATGGCTCATCTGTCAACAGCACAGGTACAATACCAACGTTTTTGAATGTTATAGCATTTTGAAATGCTTCAAATTTACTGTACCCTAGTATCTTTAGTATATATTGGACAGGTGTGTAGTTTTTCATTGTCTGATGCGTAGGAGGCATCAAACCTTGAGGTGTATTAGTTCCTCTTTATACTCCTTTTGAAAACGTGAAGAAGTGCAAGACTTGGTCTCTGTTGACATTTGTGTTCTTGTTCCAATCTACAGTCCAAGAGTCTCCCGGGGATGGTGTCCGATGGTCCATCATGAGCTTGCATGGGATATTGCATAAGGATGCTGGGGACTACAGCTGCAAAGCTAAAAATTTTGCAGGCAATGCAGAAGCCTCCATTTCTATCTCAGTTGCCAGCACCATCAGTACTACTATCCCCTCTCTGAGAACCGAAGTTGGGACTGAAGCAACCAGCCAAGCCACAACACTTTTACTCCCGACTAGCATCCCCTATACGCCCTCTGTCCTGTCGACTGTCCTCCCCAGATCACTGACCACACAGTCCACCGTGCCCGTAAAGAGGAAAACCACCCCCAGCAATGGTCTACAGAGAGGCCCACTCAAACATTTAAAGAACCAGCAAGAAAGTAATGTCAGAAAGCTTGCGGCAGACGAAAAGAGCAAGAAGAATGACGCTTCAAAGTCCATCAAGGACCTAAAGATTGTGGAGGAAACATCTGATAGCGGGGTGTTGCTCTGGACAGCAGATGGGTTACCGAGCAATGCCCCGCTCACAGTTGTGTACTCACCTTATGGCGAGGATGACACCAAAAGGACAGTGGAGACCAACGCTGGTAGTGGTAAGTTGCTGCTGGAGGGACTGGCATCTGGGCTGAGGTATTCAGTTTGCCTAGTGGCAAAGGGCAGTCCTGCTGGAAAAGACCCTTGCATTGACTTCTACACCTTAGACATTGTAGAGGATGGTGGGCAGAACCAGCTTTTGATGATCGTAAGTGGCATCGCCTGTGCTGTGGCTTTGCCTCTCATTGCCCTGCTACTCTATAAGATTATTGTTCTATACTGCAAGGGAAGCAGTACAAATTTAGACGAAGAGGAGCTTGAAAAAGAAAGCTACGTCAAGTTTGAGACAATTTCAATGAAACAAAGGACTCTGAATTCTCACCCAACTGAGCTTTGGGCCCGGAGACAGACTCACGAATCAGAGCGGATGCTCCTATGCTCTAGGTCAAGCATCGATTCCCAGATGACCTATAAGAGCGACAGTTCCAGGTCTGAGTACCTGTGCTGACGCCAGGCATCCACAGCTGTCCGACAGACTCTATTTATTTAAATATCCTTTATATGCCTTTTATGACAGTGATAATGTATTAACGACCAACAAACCATTTATAAATCCTTATAACACAGTCAGTATAATGACTTACTGATACTTTTATTTATATCCTTATTTATTTTGGAGCCTTACATTTGATGATTTTGAGATGGGTTGTCATTGGAGCACAGCACTTTTGTTGGACTTTGCATAACCTTCCAATAGTACCATCCATAGAAACTGTCAATAACTATGTGTGGCGTTCAAGATTTCATTCAATGCCAAAATTTCAGTGTCACAGTGTGTCAGATTTAAAATTCACATTTGAATACCATTTGATGGTGTCAAAGAATACCCAATGAGTATACCCAATAAGTAACATCATTCACTGCTCATTCACAACTTCATTTATTATGGCAACTCATGGTTGCTTCAAGCTTCAAGCTGATTGTTGCCTTACTCTACAAAAAGTACTGTCAACGTGTAGCATAGGATGTGTGACTTATCCAACATTGCCAGTTTCTTTGTGACTAAATGTATATACTGTATTTGTCTATATATGGAGTTGTACATTTCTTTTTAATAAACTGAACATTTGTTGAATTTCACCTGTACTGTACCACATTATCCAACTACACAAGTGCACAATGTTCTCACTCAAACCAATTAATAGATCTTTCTATACTATGACTGTCCACAACTAAAGAAATTCTCAGCTGTCTAATAGTCAGGAACTAATACAATAGTCCATTTAATAGACAATCTGCAAAACTGTATTTCCCACATCACTGTCCCTCTGCAAATACCTGCAACCATTCAACATGGTTGAATGGATTAAAGCCAGCATAGGTCAGATGTGTTCATAAAAATAACGAAAACCAACTAATCAACTAATAGAGTCGACTAAAACCTTGACACCTGAATCGTCGATCAATTGACTCAGAGGGAGAAGCCCCATTCTCTATTGCAATGTAGAATTTTAGATGTTACTCTGAATTTCTACTTGCGTAATATTTGCTAAAGTGATAACATCTTTTTCTATGGCAATGGATTTTGCGCCTTGTCTGCACTTGTCTGAACAACAGGTGCATCTAAATCCCATTGCTACAACTCGGTCTCCATGCACACAGTATTGTCCTCGTCATGGTTATATCATATTTCAAAAGTATTGTCTTAAAGAAAAGCTATATCTCCATTTTGAAAAAAAATGAAGTTGATCATTCAATATGTGTAAGATATAGAGAAATATAGAGGAGATTATTCTGTGTGTTTTTTGTCATCCATGGATTTAAGTGAGCATGTAAATGTAGGCTGACATCCCACATGTGTGTTCACTGTGCTGTGAGCAGGCGAGTTCATCCTGCGAATCAATAGGTCATGGCTGTCATGGACTCTGAAACAGGCGTTGCCATAAATCCCAATAAAATGATGGGTAGACCCGGAAAACTGTTTCCATGGTTACATCTTTGCCACCAGCTGCATGTGTCTGCAGCACTGGCTAATCTGTCACGCCAGCTGTTCTGTTGTCATGGCAACACCCGGTCTGTTTTAACAAACAAACTGGACAGACTGGTAGACGAGGATGGACTGGCCTGTTGCTTACATGGATATAGATGAACTGGATAGATGGACAGACAGATGGACAGATTAGACACACAGATTACAGACAGATTAGACAGACAGTCAGACATACAGATAGATAGGTAGATAGATAGATAGATAGATAGATAGATAGATAGATAGATAGACAAATTGTTGTATTTGAGCATTTGTGGCCTTTTTGTTAGCTTGAACAAGTCTGCCCACTCTCCTCTGACCGCTCTCATTAACAAGGTGTTTTTGGCCACAGACCTGCCGCTCACTGCTTGTTTTTTTTTTTTTTTTATCGCATCATTCTCTATAAACTCTAGAGACTGTGGTGGTGAAAATCCCAGGAGATCAGCAGTTTCTGAGATGCTGGAACCATCACGTCTGGCACCAACTATCATATCACGGTCCAAGTCGTTTACATCACGCATCTTGCCCAGTCTAATGTTTGGTGGAACAAAAAAACCAAAGCACTTCACCATGTCTGCAAGCTTTATATATTAAGTTGCAGCCACATGATTTGCTGTTTGTTAACATGCAGGCGTACCTAATAAAGTGGCCGGTGAGTGTACGTATGTACACTGGATCAGTTGGAGACGTTAACTAGCAAGCCAAGCGACCTTATTACTTACGCTAGTGTATTCTCCATAGAAGAGATTAAGCCAGAGAGATAACATTCACATTCAAGTAGATTGATAATAAGGTCTATACTGTAAGTCATCACCAGGAATACGCTGCGGGACTGTACAGTCTGTATGCTTGTGAGATGATTATCAGGGTCTCTGCATTACATTATACCATGACTTAATAAACCAATAAGGCACTTGAGGCCATGCTTTACAGTGATTTTACAACAGCTAAGAAACGTTAGGCGGCAACACACCAGTTTAATAAAAAAGAACTCAAATGTTTAATAAATCTATTATCTTGAATCATTGATCGTGAAATAATAATAATGAAATGTTGTTCGGTTATTCGGCTGTAGTTTGAGACTGGTATGATGATACATTGGCTTCAATCAGAACCGAGGACTATCTGTTATAAAAATGATAGACCATAAGGTTGCATTCAATACTGTTGCAGTGTGTGTACACTCTTGCTGTTCCCTAGATACACGTGTGACTCAAATACATGTGCCATTGTTACTCATCACACTGGTCACCTGAAGTGAAATTACAGACACCAACATTTTCATTGTAATCTGCCCGTCGTGGGAAAAGGGCGATGACCTCCTGACTGCTAGCAGTGGTTAGCCTTTCAATATCTGGACACAGAGCAACTTTCTCAGCCATGTAAACCCTCTACTGCTCCTCTACAAGGTTACTCATGACGTTGCTGCTGACAATGTGCTAGTCAGGGAGGGTATGAATAGAGGTATTGGTTTCTGGCGTCTGTTAGTTGTTCTCCTGGGTAAAAAGAGGACAAACAATTTAGGGCTAATCTGCTCCACTCCTCCTCCGTTCTCTATAGATTACTCATTCTGGCTGATTCCTTCCGGGAGCCAGATGAACCTCTACAGGAGACGGTCTGGCACACAGACTCGGTTCACATTCGCTCACTGGACACAAAACAGAGCGCTTATTGTCTGCAGCATGTGTATAATGTGTATATGTGTATGATATGTTATTTATGAATGGTGTTTCAGTTTGCAGAGGTGCCAGAGGTCAATTTATTTATCTCTGAGAATAAACCAAAAAAAGTGGTTCAGACCAGAGTTCATTCCAATAGTCTCTCTCTCTCTCTCTCTCTCTCTCTCTCACTCACACACACACACACACACACACACACACACACACACACACACACACAAAGGACACGGGTCAGGGGGTGGGGTGAGAGTTAGTTGCTGTTATTTTGTGGGACCTTTCTTCGGCTCAGCCTCATTTCTTGCATATTCCACATTCTGCTTCAGACGCTGACTCCTGCTTAAGGAGAATCCTCCTCCAGTGCTAGCCTAGGATGTGTAAAATTTACCACGGGGGTGTCAGGAATTTCATACTTTGCTTCCAAAACAGCCAGGCAGCCTGGGGGCCAGAGTGAGGAGCGAGCAGGATCAGTTCTGGGGTTGAAAACTGCACTGGCAGTCTTACCCTCCTCACTCTGTGTCCACCATCTTTTCATTTAGTTTTTGCACATCTCTTCAGCATGACTTCTTGTGGGATGTAAATCTCCCTTGTCTCTCTTAGTTCAAGTCTTGGACAAGGATGCCAGCAGTCCAACAGCAACCACTTAGTTTTGGGGAATTCTTGTGTGCCAGTGCTGACTGTGGGAATGCCTGAGAAAAAGTGAACAAGTGCAGCTCCCCGGACAGGGACGGAGCGCAGGATTATGTTGGTTGCGACGACCACGGCAGCGCTGATCTATTTTATGGTGCAAAGCTTTGGAGCCTTGGCCCTTGGCAGAGCATGCTGGGATGAGCACCTTTCGGCAGTGGGGAGGAATGGCAGCTGTGTGGGTGAGTGTGGTTGACACCTGACCTGTCCAGACTGGGCTTGCAGTAAAGAGAGGTGATGTTGAAAGTAGTATTGGATACTGTGCTGTCTATGAGGTGCTGTTGTCGTTGTACCATGTGTGTCAGTATGTTTTAGATATTTTTATGCACATGCATGCAGATGCAGTTGACCACACTGGCCACAGGCATCAGGTTGTGTATATTACAACCTTACATCACTGTAATTGTTTACTGTAAGAGTTTATTTCCCAAATGCTACACATCCATTTTGTGGGGAAAAAATCATTACCTGAAGTTCATGATTGAATATTTCAAAATTTAGAGGACCTGGTGTGTAGAAGTGTCTGTCAACCACAGACTGAATATATGACAAAGTACTGTAATTTGTTTTTTTAGAAGAAGAACTGGTTGATGAATCAACTTTATTTGGCACTAACACATGTACACATGCAGTGAATTTCACACACATGCACTTTTTCAGGTCAGAGGACAGTGCAGGTGTCAGCTATTGGACAGTGTGCCTGGAGCAGTTGGGGGTTAAGTGCCTTGCTCAAGGGCACTTTGGCAGTGTTGGTGGGCATTGTAGCTGTGGCACCAGTCATTTTTCAATCACCAGCTCACAGCTGGAATACACCCTCCTGGTGGTGTTGGGGATTGAACCAGTGACCCTCTGGTGATGGGTTGGTCTCTCTAACCGTCTCTCTTTTTTTGGTTGGTGGATATCTCATTTTGGAACATAACTTTAATTGTCCCTCCCCATCACTATGTGGGTATGTCTTTCCAAATGAAAAAATACTGCTTAAAAATATTGAGTTTCTTAAGGATGAACAGAGATGTTAATCTATCTGCAGGAGCTCTGTACTAACTCTTCAACATCCATCTAACAAATACATGGGATTTTGACTAATCAATGTATCAGTTTAAGTTTAAGATTGAGGACCATTACTTACTACAGATGCACTAAAGATGTAATCCCTCAAATTTTTTGTCATGTTGAGTGGACCAGGTTGAGAAAAACATATTTTTAGGAAAGTCCAAGGAAAGTCCAAGTCCAAAACATCAGAAAAATGGTCTCAAGTCTGGACTCAGGCACTGCAGGCCTGATAATAATAATTCATTGATTCATTCATTTTATTTACCTGCTTAATCCTATTAAGGGTCACATGGGGCCGGGGCATATCCCAGCATGCACTGGGTGGAAGGCAGGGAAACACCCTGGACAGGTTGCCAGTCCATCACAGGGCTAACACAGATAGACAGACAAACACACTCACATTCATACCTAATCTAACCAACATCATGTTGCATGATGGGACTATCAGCAGATGTATGGTGTAATATTGAGTTGTGAAGTGAAGTGAAAATAGTAGTTTTATAGGTTTCTCAACTATGTCTAACAGAACATTTGTTTCATTGTTGCAGTATATAAGTATTGCCATATGCATTCTGCAACAAAATGTCTTTCTCTGCACAAAGCTGCACAAGGCTGTAAAATAGACCCATCTTCTCAGCCTAAATCACAAAGTAGGGCTGCAACAGAGAAGAATGTCCCATCTGAGAACCAGTAGATTCACCCAAATCAAATTCAGGTGTCAGGTATGAACACTTTTTCACCCAAAGGAAGTGATGAATCAAAACTTCAGAGTGAAATACAAACTGTTTGTCTGAACCCCTCAATCAATATTGGATCACAAAGTGTCCTAGCAAAACTAAGCCTGGGTAGCCTTACTGGCTCACGATCCAAAGTGGCCACTCTGTGCACTTGTCAACCACCGATTCATCACGATGCAACCTAGCAACTTAGCACCGGTGACCTTCTTGGAGTCTTAACCCAGACTGGTCACTGCCTTGTTTGTCTCATCTGGCTCATTGCTCCATTGTTTTCTTCATTCCACAGTGCTGGTGAGCAGTATCCATGGTTGCACATGACAGTGTTTTGAGACAGATGATTAACATGTTAGAGCAGATTACCCTCTTCCCAGGGTCAACGGAGAGCCAACACAGATTTGTTTTGACCTCATAGTAATAGGTTATGGTCTCTAGAGTGAATCACCTCTATAGGTGGGGAAAGATAGATATGCAGTTTGTACTCCTTCCCTTTACAAATTTTCACCAAATATTTGTTCCTTGTAATTGTTAATGAGTAGTTAAGAGTGCTAAGTGGTTATCTGAAAACTGTGAGGGAAAATAAAACTAACTACTTCTGGATGAGAACAAGGAGGTATAGCAACAGCACCGAAGACACCATGCTCATCCAGGTACATCCATATGCAGAAAAATCTCACATCATTTTTTTACCAATTGTAAGGTTTTCAGCCCAAAAGGTCATATGATGATCAAAACATCCTGGGAAGACTACCTTCATTCATCTGTGAGGATTTTCTCCGTTTCAAAGGATAGTGCGAGAGCTGTGTGTTGCTAAGGGGTAACTATTTGATTCGGAAGCAGTCGCGGCTGCCTTGAACTTCACCCCATTATAGCTGTGAATAGGCTTTTTACCAAGCAACACTGATGTAACATATTTAATGACAACAGCGGTGCAATACAAAGGGGGGGAGCAGCAGCTATTGAAATGTTAAATGCTGTCATAGTTACCCACCAACCCTGGCTTTCATCCAGCTGTTAAACTGAGACCCAAACAACGCTAACGAGTTGCTACAGGCCAGCACTATTAATTGCACCAGCTTAGCACTAATTTGTAGTATCATCCCAAAATGAGATATTGGTGATTAAAAATAGTGAATACAAAATGATTAATGCAACAAATTAAAATGAACAAACAGGCAATGTTATAAAGCAGTAAGTCTATGGTTGACAAAATCCCGACACTCCTCACACACTGGATCATCTGTATTTTAGAAATATTGAATGATTAAGGTCATGATTTTCCTCTCCAAAATAGGTGTATAACATTTTGAAAATTAACTCTTTATTCGCAAATCCAGGCACAACTACACAGCCACTTGTGTCAGATCATTCCTCATGAGTGGAAAAGTAGAACCTGAAAAAAATGGAAGCACTGCATGGATCAAAGAAGCGTGCAGAGATGGTAGACATGTGGTTATGGTCATAATGAGATAGCCACCATTTGAAAACTGAGACACCTTCTCTTACAAAATGATTTCTGACAAAGTGAAAGTATTGAATGTAATAAAAATAAAAGCAAAAAATTTTTTTTGCAAAAACATGTACATTATTAACGATTTTAAGTCTGTACTGTTGAGCTATTGAGTGATGACGAAGGCGTTACAGTTGGAGTTATATTCTGGAGTTAAATGTAATGTTTTTGGGCCATGAAAGAATAGAATCTAACAGACTGACCAAAGATATCTCTTTTGATCCTTTTTCTGAGCTCAGAGATAGATCTTTTGACTAGAGATAGATCTTTTGATCCTTTTGCTAAGCTCCACAGCCCTACCTGATCTTCGGACATGGTAAGGCCATTCATCGGATGGACCTCGATGGGAGCAACCAAAGAAGGCTTGTGGCCGGGGTGGGAAGCTCGATACTGCTTGACTTCCATTTCAGAGAGGAGAGAGTTTACTGGGCTGACAAACATACCGGGGTCATCTACAAAGCATCAGTGGGAGGAATGCGGAGACAGGTGATTATGTAACTACACAGCAGACCTAAAGAATCTAGCAATGCAGTTTGCATTTAATCCCATGTAGGAAATTTCATTTTACTTTCATGGCCATTGCATTGTGCTATAAATGATTTTGCTAACAGTGGGCATTGCAACTAGAGATGATTACATAGTGTACCTGGTACCTGGTCATCCAAAGCATCTGCATGGCAGTTCAGAAAAGCATAGCCAAATGTACAGGACTCTACAAGAAATTATTGCTAAATTAATCAGCCCAAATCAATCAATTAGGGTTTTTTTTTGATCTTCAGAATTGCAGTTGTTAGAGGCTGACCTTTTGAGTATGCTGCTGGAGTATGGGGTTTACATAATCGAATCGTTTCATTTGAAAACATTTTCCAGAAATTGTACTCATCTGAGAAAAGTATCTCGGGGCTTGCAGTTGACTGGATTGGGAACAGCCTCTACTGGACCAGCGGCGAAAAGGGAACAATCAAGAGAATGGATACAAATGGGAAAAATGAGAGGACTCTTTTAAGACAGCTGACCCAACCAAGTTGTATAGGCGTTGACCCCAGTAACAGGTAATCTATTGCTAAGCCCTGGTCCTGCTGCTATTGGACTCCTGCCTTTTGAGCTGTCACATAGTGAATTTTGACTTTGACACTTACATTTTATGTTAGATTCCAAATTGCTGCCATTTTGTTTGTGTTAGTGTAAGTGTTGCGTCTCTCTCCATCGAGCGTGGCTGGCACATAGGTGCAATACGACAGACTGACTCTCACATACCAACAATCTCTGGTCAAAGACAGCGGTAGCCATTTTTACCAGGCCACATGATGCCAGCCAGTTTATGACATTTTGGTCGAGGAGTTTAAAAAAATCAATGTGAATATGTGAATCATAGTAGTTTTTACTCTACCATAACAATATAGTAGGAATATGCTTCAAATTGAGACTTTCTCTCTATTTTTTGCTTCCATATATCTTGCTAGGCTTGCTGCATTGTCTCTTACATACAGTCAAGAGCAAATATATTGGGACAGTAAGCTATAGTTAGTGTTTTTTGCTGTGTACTTAAATGCAACGTAACATTCACATTCCCATTTCACAGTTATATTATTATTATTAGGGGGATAGATATTATTAGGGGGCCTTTATTAGCCTCCATAACGACGTTTAAACAGTGACACCAGCCGTACAGCCTAACCTTTACTCGTTCTTCTAAAATGATTGATAACACCAAATTAAAACAAATTACGCTCATTTTTGAGAGTCAGAAAGTAAGTTAAGTCCTTGGTTTTGAAGGTTGGATCCTCTATATTTCAGAGGGACTGAATCATAGACTTGATCATAGCAATATTTTTCAATATGTATTTATATCATTTTGGAGATGAATTCCTCATTTCAAAGCCCGCCTGTCAGTTCTCATACAACTATGTTACAGGTTTCTGTTTTGGTTATCTGGTGGGATGACTCAGAGTATCCAGCGGTGTGATGCGGCAGGGGAGATGACAACCACGCTGATAAAGACGGCAGAGCAACTAAAAGCACTGTCAATTGACCGGGTGGACAACAGACTGTTCTGGGTTCAGTTTGGCCTGGAGGGAGAAAGCGCCATTGGCTCTTGTGATTACAATGGGAACATCATAAACATCATAGATCAGCCACTTCGGTGAGTGTATCATAAAAAGACACAACTTTGTTTTATGAAGACTAATGGCTCCACTGCTCTCAGATTCTGACTCTGGTGGGATGAGCATCAGCTCCAGTCTTAAGAAGCCTTTCTGGTTTATTTATGAACCAAATCTTTTGAGTCCCTCCCAAAAGCCCTTCCCTCAGTAGTTTGGTTTTTGAGAGATTGTCATGTGTTGATACTGCATTTTTATTTGTTATCCATCCTTTAATCATTGTATAAAGAATCCACTGCGTGCAAATGTGGCTAAAACGTTTCTCTAAAATCAGTACATCTGAAACATCGCCTGACTGTTCCAGCATGCAGTTTACTGTGTAGGAAAAATCCTACTTTTTTTTCAAAGAAATGGTTTTCAGCTCAATTGGCTTCCACTAGTTCACAAAAGCAAAACTTTGGTCCAAGTGGATTTTGGACTGATTGAAAGAAGCTCCTGTTTGTTAGATAAGCTGGGGAAATGGGGCCTTTGTCTTTAATTTCATACAATTTAATTTCAAAATTATCTTTTATTTTTACAGTTTAATGCATGTTTAATTGGTTTTATTTCTTCCTGTCAGGTCTCAGGCTTTGGGGATATCAGTTTTTCTGGAGCACTTATATTATACTGACGTTGCATCTCGGACTATAAAACAAGTCAACAAGTACACCGGTGGAGAGCCAGTGAATGTCAACACAAAACGGATGACAAAACCCCCCGTTGATATCAGGGTGGTACATCCCCTCAACCAGCCAGTGGAAGACTCCCTACTGCCACTTTCAGGTTACTCTCAACTCTATTTGGCTTTTAACTATATCATTTGTATACCAGCCCTGTGGTGCTTCCACAGTTCATTCCCTTCTAGTTGTCTTTATTTAATTAAGATTATCTGGCACTGCTTTAATAATAAGGTGGGACCACTGCTAACCTTTTCATACAGGTTGTGACGAACAGACTGGTAATTGTGTGAATGTGTGCTCCAGTCCAGCTGAGCAGGGAGTTTGCCAGTGCAGTGAAGGCTTTGCCCTCAGTAAGCATGGCAATTATTGTGAAGGTAGGTATCGATGGCAAAAATTGTATATTATGCACATAGTTCACCATTTTAATGGTTGTGGTATTTAACAATACTCTATTGTACATGAATTTGGAAGTTTATTATCTGAGGAATTTCAATCATTTTAGGCCAACTAGGTCATAGTGCTCAGTGAGTAAATTAACTTGAAAAACATTTTCTTATAAATAAATGTCCATTTTGCTACTCTCTATTGCCAATTGATATAAAACAATAGTAATTCCACCTATATCCTGTTCATGTAAGTGTTGATATTTCCTGTTCTAAACACCCGGTGTCAGGTAGGTCTTTACTGGGAAAAGTGTTACATACAATATGTATATACAGTGGTCCTGTGTAGCTCAATGGGTAGAGCATGACATTAATACTACCTGGGTTAACGGTGTCCATGCTATTGGTTCCATCTATTTTAAAATGTTAGTATACATGGTATTGCAAGGCAGTTTATGTAAGCCTGAGATCGGAAGTTGTAAATACAAATTGTCATTGGACCCTATAACTAAAGTATTTTTTTGCTGGCTAATGTTACTTTAAGAATCAAGCGGCACAGTGCTACTTTGCGGCAGAATAAAGAGGAGGATATCCTTGTCAGGCATGTAACGGTCTTCATTTATTAAAAACAAAAATGTGCGACAACTAAAACTTTATTCACCACTTTGTTCATGTCTCAACTTGTAATTACTCTATTTCTGACAGCACTTGAAGGCAGGGTTTGGTTGGAATGAAAACCTTGGCACTCAATGGCACATGGTTGCCTATCCCTGAAGTAGCATATGCAATGTTATGGTACATCAGTGAATATGTGTGTCTGTGTGTGCCATAGATGTCAATGAGTGTGCCCTGTGGAACCACGGCTGCTCTCTTGGCTGTGAAAACATCCCAGGCTCCTATTTCTGCACCTGCCCCAAAGGTTATGCCCTCCTACCGGACAGGAAAGCCTGCCAAGGTACACTGGCAATATACTTGTTAAAGCTACTTATCTTGTCTAGTTTGTTTAACTAATCTAAGTTGTTTGAACTAGTTTTGACTTTGTGATTGTTTCATTCAACAATTCACAACACATTAACTAAATAAAAGAAAGTCGCAGGTGAGGCTGAAATAGCTTGAGATTGTAAATGATATAGTATGAAAGCTAGCGTCTAATAGTGGTCTGATTTCGGTTTATGATGACTAAAGAACAAACTTTCCTACATCTTCATTTATAGCATGTTATAAGGACCTGAAATATTATTGGTGACATAAGCTTGCGGTTGACGTTGACAACACTAATAAGAATTTGCTCAACCCCTTGAAAAGAAGATATTATATACTATACTAGGAATACTTCTACCGTAGAGGCTCAGTGTTTCATTTCATATCCTGTGTTTTCAGCAAAGGTTTATGGGCTACTCTTGAGGTTCATTGAGATTGAGGTAGGTCAACATAAAATTGAAAAAGAGGCCTTTTCTGAGAATTAAAGACATCACAAATTAATGTATGTCAAAAATCTTCAAAATGAGCAAATCTTAAATCTTAGCATCTCATCATGTTTGGATAAATATTATTGCTTAATATTGTGATATGAGAGGTCATATATATGGACAAACCTTTTTATCGCTGTGTCCATATACTATATTGTGTCATATCGTATCATATATCATATCATATCATATCATATCATATCATATCATATCATATCATATCATATCATTTCTGTCAATATTGGGCAGCTTGTTAGAGATGAGCTCCTCTCCTTTAAGTGGCTGTTATGAAAGGCGGTGTTTGTCCCCCAGACACTACCCTGACCCCACAGCCAATAAAACGGCTGGGTCAGAGGAGACCAGACAGACTAGACGTGTGTGAGCTGCTAATTCTCTGTTAAAACACAGACTCTTTGTGACACTCCTAAGGGTGTAGGAGGGATTGAGACTGGAAGGTTGCGTAGGGTACATGGAAACAGGAAGTCACATGGAAGTTAGTGGAGCGTCTGTTCTAGGGTTAGACCGATATGCTGGTTTGACGATGTTGTCCATTTATTAAAAATCAGACATCGGCCAGTCAGTGTTGTCTACATCCAAATTGATGCATATGATGCAGTTTGATTGATTACATACTTATTCTATAATTGATCAATACTACACTTGTCTATGGGAAACCCTTAACCTGAATTGATTCTTATGCATTCTGATCAGATGTCACACAAGTATGCATGTCTATGTTATTATGTCATTATTATTAGTAGTAGTCTACCAAATAGTATGTTATATGTTATGCATAGGACACTGGGCAACAACGAAGCTAGTTCACCTCAGTCTGTCTCTGGCCATTCTTCTCCCCCATAATGCAGCTCTGTTGTCTGCCAGAGCAACAACAAAATCCTTTATAGCGGACAGACATCTGTTGTTGTTGTTGTGTCATTTGCCAGAAGCATACATAGCCATCGTGAGGGCATGCATGTAAAATCTTTATTTAGTTGCATGAGAACAATTTAGCTTTTGCAAGGATTTTGTGGTAATGTAAAACCCACTGACACAGTTTCTTTTCTTTCTTTTTGTGTTACCTTTAGCAGCTATCATAATATCTACACAGTAATTAATTGCAAAACAGATTGAACATATCGTGGCTGCATTCTAATCTATTCTCTTCTAATTTCACATTCTAGTCTCTCGTTATGTTCAGGAGGCCGAGGAAACAGGAACAGTTCACCACAGACACAATGAGATTAGATAGTGAGGTGGCATTTGCAATAGGGAAAACATTTGGTCAGCAGCTTTGTCCGTCTAAGCTGGTTAGCAGACAACCTTTGCCAAGGTCCAGAAGGAAACAAATGTGCGTCCAAGACAACAGGCTGCAGTGAAGACAATGACGGAGATTGCGAGAATAGGGCTGCGTAAATCATGACTGTGTTTTT